>APFE031349347.1:81215-131630 GCA_000404065.3 Pinus taeda
ATATATAGGTGTGAAGGGATCAATTCCTTGCAAACAATAAAGTTCAAGATTTGTGCATATGTATCGAGTGAGAGTCGAGCCTTAGTATTATCAGGGCTAGGATTATATAGCAACATATTTTATGTACATTAGAACTTCCATGGACAATATTGAGGGATGGTAGTTAGCTCCAAACCTATTATTTACATATGAGGTGGGCTAGAGATCAGGGGACAACAGAGCTAAGATGATTCGACTTAATAAACCAAGTAATGGAGCATGATGATCTTAGGAAGAATGGGAGAAGTCTAGGCCATCAATGAGTGAACGACATGGCCGTTGGATGACCCTAACACTTGTCCGCACGAAGTCTCAAGTGGAGCACCAAAGGAAAACTCTGAGGATAAAATACCTAGGATGATGTGGCAATGGTCAAGTTGAATTCCCAACACAAAACAACCAACGAAGCACAAGTCAAGCAAGTCAAGAAATGCTACAATGGGATCAACAATTACGTGGTGCATGACATGGAAGATGTGATAAGGCATGCTATCATTTGACGGTTGTGACCAACGACGCCACCTCACACCCTGTTTCCCAATGTGTTTTGGATTCAATGCACGATAGAATGTCTAGGATCTATGTCCCAAGACGATGTGGTGCTTGGGCCCTTTCAATTGGTACACACGCCACATGGCACTGATGTGTTTTTTCACATGACATGGGGAAGGATATTCCTCATAGATAGGTATCCCTCACGATGTAGCCTTGAGGGATCTCCCCAGTAGTATCGATGAGGAGCAGTATTAGAATCCATAAGAAATCTATGCAGCATGGTTTTGTGGCCAGTGAGGGTCCTCCACCCACTTAACCCACTTTTTTCCATGTATGTGTGTTCATTTGTTAGAAGAGCATGGTGTATGAGGAGGTGAGTAGTTGTCACATGACATGACGAGGCTAGTAATTGGAAAACAATGTGGACACCAAGTGGGGACCATGTGGGTGCCACGTGGAAGACCTTATGACATGGTAGAGTTTAATTGGCTAAGAATTTAATTAGCCATAAGAACAAAACACTTATCATATGAAAGGTCTTAACAAGATGGATTCAATGATGTCATCCATTTCTCATTTTCAGAAAGTAAAAAAAAAAAGTCAAAAAATAAATTAGACCCCATTTCTATAAAATGACCATGGGAGTTGGTTCAACATAGTAACTGCCTCCTTCTAGCCTTATTTTGGGCTGGTGTGTAATATCCTTGGTTAAAAGTCCATGTAATAAATTTAATAAAGGAAAATAAGGCCAAGGTCATTGAACGCATATTCCAAGCTGAATGTTGGACAAAACATAGTGATGGGTATCATTTATGATTAGTTTATGGATATGGAGATTAGCAAAGGAAATAGAAAAGGAAAATAAGAATTTACTAGCATTGTATTTATGATCTAAAGGGAAATAGGAGAAAAGGAAGGTCAAAGGCCACAAAATTTCATGAGGAAACTTCAACGAAAAATAGAGGAAAATGAAGAAAATAAAGGAATAAATGATAAAAAGGCTTCTGAGGATCAGTTCACACCCTTGTGTTAGTTTTAGCTTGGAGCTCTCTTATATTCTCTCTCTCATACTCTTTCACACTTAGATTTTCTTGGAGCATTGTGGAATACTTTTTATTTGGATAAAGATGGCAAAGGGAAGGCAGGAAGGTGCAAGGGGACAGTGGGATCAACAACTACAATGGGTTTTCTTTGCAAGTATTGAGTTGCATGTATGAATTTCCTCACTATTTTTGGTATGCAAGGTATATGCATGCATTTAATTCGTTATGATCTGTCATTGGCATGGAGGATTTCCTAGATTGACAATGGATTTTCCTAGTTGTTTCGTGAATAGCCATGGTGTTGGGGATTTTCCCATTTTTTTTTAGATTGGTGCTCATGTTCCTTATGGTTGTGGGTTGAGTTATTATTTTGTGGAGCCTTGCTTGAAAAAATGCTTTGGAATCCCTAGAACAACCTGGGTTGAGTTACTAGTCCTAAAATCCTTGTTTGGACAAACACTCTTGATCCCTTTGTGGTTTGAGTTCCTAGTCCTGAAGCCTTGGCTTGACTAACACTTTGGAGCCCTGCAGGAGCTATGGGTTGAGTTACTAGTCCTCGAACTAGGTTGGAAAAAATGGTTTGGAGCCCTGGATAACTTGGGTAGAGAATGATCTAGTGATGATTAGTGATGTATAACTGTGAGGTGGAATCACTAGTTGAGGGTTGAAGTGGTTTGGCCTCTAGAAGCCTTGGTTTGGTTTTAGTTGGTTTATTCCTTGAGATCCCACATTCATGCTTGGATTATGGCATAGGGGTGATTGGTTGAAAGAGAGATTTGGTTCAACCTAATCTATGGTCGAGTGGTACATGCACTAGTAGAAAATGAGAAATTAGTGACTAGCTGACTAAAATAGTTAGTCACCACAACCTTTCCAATTGAAATACCACCAAAAATGAGCAATTTTAAGTGACCCAACTAAAAACAACTAAAATAAATGACTGATTTAGTCACGGGTTAAGATATATGACTAAGTAATAATTAATACAACTAAAAATGAGTAATGTGAATGACTAATGTAAACTAAACTCTAGCTAGCTTCTAATAAGGTATTTTTGAGCTACCTACGACTACTTGAAGTTCATTAATAACATTATTCCCCAAAAGTAATGGGATACCTAAGACTATTTGAGTTTAATAAAAACATTATTCATAGAATCAAGTATATTTTCCACCTCCTTAAGGGTTAGTTGATATTCCCCTTATGTGTAAACCTCATGTTCTCTTTCCCTCTTTATATGAACATACTTTCTTATGGAGGTCCTTTATACTCTCACATGATGGATTCTAAAAACATTTTTCAAAATAATATTGTTTATAGTTTTTCTTGATACCCTCAAGCTAAAATGACCACTCTCTAGACCCCTACATGCAAAGAAACCTCGCACTCAATAGTGGAAACATAAATAATTGAGAAATTGTTAAAATCTAATCTTGGCATACTCTAAATCTAAAATGGACTCATCATAATTTAATTTTTGTCTACTCAATTTAAAAATTGACGAATTTCTAACTACTCAATTGACAAATCAGGTTAAAATATAATCATTTAATTTCCCTCTTTCCCTGCTACTCTTCCTTGTTTTCTTCTAGGTTGGGAGAGGGCTCAAAGCCAATAGAATTGAGTAGCTAGGGTATTTTACTGTAAATAAACTCTATTTTGTACTAGGATTCCTCAAATACTTATTATTGTAGTCCCTTCCTCGTTTGTAGTGCCAAATGCCTGATTTACGTCCTCCACAATAGTTATACAATTCTGGAGATGTAAAATGTTGCCCAAGTTAAGAGTGCAACATGAGAAAATAATAAATAACCTCCCAACCATATCCTCATCCTATAAGTAGAAATACAACCCTCCTCTTTTTCAATTTATTGCAACTAGGACGATTTGACATAGAATAGGTGCCATTGTTTGTGAGATAACGTCTCTCTACTTCTTCTCATGCCCTAGTAAGCTAGTTCACTCATCCGGGGTATGAGAATCAACATGACGAATAACCTCTAGTTAATGTGGATCACTCAAAAATAGAGTTTGGGCCTTTCTTTGCCATGTACCACTTAGGAATGAACCCATAAATCATTAACAACCCAATACTTGCCAAAATTAATTTTCTCTTGCACCCTTGTATCCCTAAAATGAGTGACTTGATGCTCATCAGAGGAGAAGACTAGATGGTAATGGAGATGCATCCTCTAACTGTATGCAACAATATTTTCTTCCACGTAGGCCCTCCACCTATTATCACTTAGGATATTTTATCTCTTTCACACTCAACTTATTGTTTTCCCAAGGGATTCTATATGAAAGTAGAATAATTACATGTCTATATGTAATATCAAATATTGACGTATTGATTTGAGCTCTCCTGTTCGATGCTCTTCCTACGCTCTTAATATCTTAACCACTACTCTTCTTCCTACCACGTTGGGAGACTGTTCGATGCTCTCCCTCTGTGCATAATCTCTTACCCGCTACTATTCCTCCTTAGCAGTTTAGGACAGGGTTCAATGCTCTTCCCCTACGCATAATCTCTTACCCACTACTCTTCTTTCTTACTAGGTTGGGAGAGGGTTTGATTCCCTTGCTCTACATATAATCTCTTAGATTTTGTTGTAGAATTCAAGAGGAATGTATTGATCTTAACTTAGGTTATAGAATGGGTTGTAGAATCCATTTTTTCATGATGTATAAGGGTTTGAGACCTCAAGAGGAAAAGAAGCCGAGAAGGGTGATGCTAATAGCAGGGAGAGTGAGATTTTTCGGAACAAATCATATCGATATGGAGAATCTAGACAGGAATATCAGCAAGTTATGCAAGGTATGAATGAAATCAAAAACCCATAAGCCAAAGGAATAGTAGGAAATTGACGAAAAAAAAACTAGATATCACAAGTATCGCCCAGGGCACATAGAGTTCCCTGGCATCAAGATAGTAGATATTCACATCCAAGTTGCCAATGCAAAATTTACATCCTCGTAAATATTGGTTTCTTATTGCTTTATCTACAATTCTTTGTGAAGAAATTACCGTGTTCATGAAAGATATCACTAGAGGAAAACTATCTCTCTCAAAACAACAATCTCTAAGGTGAGATCTAGAGCCAAAGCCTCAATGTTAATCTCAAATTCAGAGCAAATTTAGCCTGTAAGTTTATTTCATGTTGGTCTTTGCATTTGGATATTTGGAAGACTAGGACTTATAACTAAATGGGCTATACATGAGGTAATATCCACACTAGTCCATGAACTTTCATGGTTTGTATTTGGGGTAGTAAATTGGACATGAGAGGAAATTCAAAGCTACAACATATCCAAAGTATCTATATTGCGGTGGCTTATGAATTTCATTTTGAATACAATATTCTTGATCTTTGCAATCATGAGATTCACATCAACAACTCCTAATCCATACAGTATTCTCCCTCTTGATGACCTTTTTCATTGATATTTTTCCCTACCTGTGGATTTTTGTTGGCATTATCCCTCAAAGGGATTACAAGAATCACCATTGTTGAAGAAACAGAGGATTTTTTTTTTTACATGAACCTCTTCTAGATGATAGCACTCTAAATCCTAGAACCGAGAATGAATTAATAACCCCTTATGCTACAACAAGTATCCTGTCAAGGGTTACTTGATAATGGTTGAATCCTGTATTGAACAAAGGTTACAAAACTGATTTGCAATTGACAGATGTTCCTGCACTGGCACATGGTGATAGAGCTAAAAATATGTTTAAACTTTTTAAATCAAACTCATCTAACGACATAGTGGAACACCAACGCTCTATACACCTTGTTGTCATTCTGTATTTTTAATGTTGAGGGAGTAAATACATTGGACAACATCAAAACCACTTTGGAAGCTGGGATCTAGCCTTGTCAACTTAAGAGAGGGATCTCTCTATTTAATATAGCTTTATTTTTATGTAAGTTTTAGGCTAGTTATGATTGTACTTGTTTGTTTTATTTGAAAGGTTTGGTTTATTTGAGTGTTATAATTCCATTGGTCTATGGAGTCTATAAACTAAAATAGAGTTTTTGCATCAATTTTTAGAGGAGTTCTCACTAGGAAAGATAGGTTGCACTCACTAGATATTTTCAGAAATTAAATGAATTGTGGAATAGCAAAAGTGTAAGGTTCAATAGAAACCAAAGAGCAATTAAGAATTCCTTGATTCGACTTCAATGGAAAACATTAAAATTATCAAAGACCAAAATAGGGTGCTCTAAGTAACAAATGCTATTTATCACAGTTTATGTTGATTAATTCAGAAATTTAGAATAACAGTGAAATAAAAAACAATGTTTAAACAAATAGACAGAAGAGACACATCACCATTTAGTACACCACATGAATCCTGTGAAAGGTCCTTGTATTATAGATTCTCTAGTACTTGAAAATATACAATATGCAGAGGAAATTACATTCGGAAATAAACCCATAATACTTCAAATAATGAAATATTTATAATGAAAATTACAAAAATGCTTTACAAAAGAGTTGTCAAACTGAAAATGTATTATTCCCGTAATTACAAATGGTATAATCTAATCCTGGCATACAAATAGGCCATGTAGGCAACTGAAAGGAAAGGTGCCCTGTTTTGATGATTTTGGTTACCGAGTCAACCCGAAATAGTGCTATGATGCTGAATTGACTGTTGTGCTGGCTGTTGCGCTCGAAATTTGTTTTACTAATCCTTAATTATTCTTCAATCTAGGTAATCATCCAATTCTTCCCATCTCTTTTCATCTGGTATTCTCAGCTTTGTTACCCTGAGGTAAATTTCATAGGTATTTGGCAAATGTTGGCTTCATAGTGAAAATGTGTGTTACTTCATTCTATACATAGAAATCATTTGACATGTTTTCCAAATAGGTCTTTGTTGTTACACTACCCTTAAGCCCACTAACGTTGATGTTGGTTCTAGCCACTTCTTTCATCTTCAGGATATAATCTTCCTGAGTGATTAATTTATTTTTTATAACATAAATGTTGGGAAGTGCCTTTTGGATTAATGCTTCAATTCTATTAATGAACTTGTTTACTTGCAGCTCCAAGGTTTCACACCTTTTCTTGCAACTGATCAATAAGATTTCTCTTTGTCAAGTCTTTCTTGAATTACAAAATAGTAGCAGTCCTGTCAATGATCCCTACTTCTTCCAGTGCATAGTTGGACATAGATTTCAAGAACATGATTATGTTAGAGGCTTTTGTAGGCATTTCTCCTAGTTTCTCTCTTACCTGCACAATAGTTTATGTAGCCTTTTCTATTACCTCTTTCTTTTCAAATATGATATGTATAAAAGGCCAAATCTCATTCACAAAGTCCAGTATTTTCAACCATATGGTTTTCTTGGCTTAGGCCAAGGTTTAACCACTAAAAGTGTCTCTCTGTACCTTATATAACTTTTCCAACAGTCTCTGGGATTTCTGCATTTCAGTAACCCGAGCTACTTCAGATTTGGCCTTTTGCACTTCCAAATATTTGGGTTGGCACTATAAAGTCTCATTCTCCTTTGAATGGAGCGACATGTTATGGAATGTCTGTGTTATCTGTTCACCACTTGTAGTCTAATTAGAAGAAGTGGTTGTAGTGGTTGTCCCTGTTGATGGAAGTTGAGAAATAGGTATAGCATCCAGGGGGACAATGGCCATCATGAGACTGTCATCCTTCTCCTTTATCAATTTCTGCATCTCTGCCTCCATCTGCCTAATCTGTATATTCTCTTCTATGATCAACTTCATGAGATCTACTTTTTCTGCTTCACCTTCTTCAATATCCTTGGTCATTGGATCGTCTATAGCTAGTAGCTTGAGATGTTTTCTTAAGGCTACAATGTACAGGTTCTTCTTTTTAATAATCTCCTTAGCAGCATTGACATATTTAGGGTCACACCCTATCTTAATCACCAAGTCTTCCAAAGACTTGATCCTATTAACTTTGGCTAAGGAGGACACTTTCTCCATTTTCAACTATGACTGGACATTTGTAAAAGAAACATGCAATTTAGAAACTGGCATAATAGTGTTAGTCGAAGTGGAGGCTATCATTTCACCCATTTTCTTGTGCATCTCCATTTGATCAATGGGATTTATGTTCTTTGTGCTGAATTCAAAAGTGGTGTTGTTGTTGTTTGCTGCAGATTTTGGTTGTGGAATCTGGCTATTAAGAAAGGTCATCTTCATTTTTCCATGCTCTGTGTCAAATACTAACAATAGCCTACTCTATGAGCTAGAGTTCTGCTTCTAGAATTGGTTATAAGTGTTATTTTTCATAATCTCATTCCTGAGCTTTATCTCCCTGTACTAGTCAAAGAGTGTATTCTCTTTTTCTGTTTGGATATTTTTTTATTCTAGCTCAATTTCCTTGTGACCTTGTGAAGATGAAGGTTCATTAGGAGATGTTGTGACCTTGTTGGTTGTGGGTGGTGAATCTCTGATAATAATGGTAGCCTGCTCCTCAGTTTTTTTGTCCAATTCTACTCTATGATTCACCTTTTCTCTTTTCCTGTAGATGATCATGAATTATTTAGCTTCACTCCCAATTGTCAATGATGATCCACCCTCCCTCTATCTTTCGCTTAATTTTTCCTGAGGAATGGGAGTCAGAAAAGTAGAAGTGGAAACAAGTTGTTCTTCAGCTTCCTCTAAGGTAGTTTCTGTCCACTCCATCTGATTGGCATACTGCTCTATTTTTCGTCTTGGAGTATGAATGTAAGGAGTGTTTTTGTTCTCATAATACCATGTAAAGCTCAGAGTGAACTTCATTTCTTTCAGCATTCTATCTACCTCTTCAACTGTTGTCCTTGTGTTTCACACAAATGGGCCCACCTGTGTCTTTATCCTGAATTGTGACATCTTCTTGGCCAATAAAAATTGGATGTCATCCGAATTCAACATCCGTATGATATATTGAAGGGAAAATATCCTCATTGGGAGGTATTTGGGGAGTTTATATCATGCCAATTCACATCCATACACACTAATTTATGTGTAATTTTGGTATAGATACCAATTTCCAGTCTTTTCTTGATCTGTTAGGTGTAGAATTCTCTTGATTTCCTCACTAATCATGGGTTGTACTACACTGTTCAGAATGTTCATGGTTGGTTGAACAAAGTATTCAATAAACTAATTATAAGTGAATTCTTGTTGTTCTCTCATGACCAATGAGGTCCAAAATATCACTGGCTGCTGGTTCCTTGCATCATTAAGCTTTTGCAATGCAAAATTGAATTTGTCTGCCTGATAATAGTGGAACATATAAACCAAAATTGAGGTGTAATTGAACACTTGTTTTGTAGGAAATTTTATGAACTGTTCATGGATATTATCAGTCAAGAATTAACTGAAGTTGAACATCAAAGAGGGTTTATTGTCTCTGGAAAATATGGTGAGGAATCCTAAAATGGGCTCATCTACCCACTGATTATAATATTAGCCTAAAGTGTAAGAAATCATGGAAACAATTTGCTTGGCTTGATCAGGGAAGATGGAATATGGATATGAAGGATTCCTTTTGGGTAATTGGGTATACTCTAGAAAGAAAATATAAAAAATTCTAGCTCTAGTGGGAAAATCCAGCTTTTGATAAAGCGGGGTGAGGGATTCTAGGGAGAAAGGGGCAACATTTTCCACAGTGGGGGCTAGCATCATTTGGTCAATGGATTGGGCTATAATTGTGAAAAGAATGTCACTTGTAGGAGCAATGATGGCTCTTTGGGCATGGACATATCATTCTTGACATCTTTTGGTAAACTCTGGGGCCTAGAATGTTAAGGGGAAAATATAACGTGGGAGGTTGGACACCTAGAGCCCAATTTCATTGGTTTTGTCTGTGCGTTTATCCTCTAACCAACAATACAATTCCAGAAAATCACAATCACATTGAGCTTCAATTATCCCGTAATCCCTATCAGCTAAAGGTATATGATCGAAATCTACAGAAGCGGGAATTAGAGGATTAGTGGGCTTATATTGAGTCTTTGCTTTGGGAGGCATGACTATAAAAATAAGAGAGCAAGAGAGATTTACCGAAGCACTTACTGGGGAATGTATCTGAATAATCCAACTATCAGATAAAAAAACAGGTAATTTTCAGGTTTCTGTCATGATTTGGTGGCAGAATAGTTCTAAGAGTAATCATTGAGAAGAACTATCAATAACAGAAAAAGCAGGAGTGAAAATGGGTGAGAATGATAGGCTCAGAGGCTTTTAAACATTGAGAATAGTCCAATTAAGAATGGTGCAAGACCATTAGTTTTTTGAACAATTACCTAGGAGAAAATCACATTTAATGGAGAAAAATCGTTTCGCTTGGAAATGTAAATTTAGTTAGTTCAACGATCATGCCATGTGGTGGAGGAAACATGGTGGGGTTAAATAGAGTGAATGAGGGAAGGGTGGTTTCCACAGGGGGTAGAGGGAGGTTTATGGTTTTGGTGAGGGGGGTGCGAAATTGCGAGGATGCGACACATAGGGGATGGGGCTCGATACTACTTTCTAGACACCCCTCCCACCAGTGGTAAAGGAAGAATGGAGAGGGGGGGCTGAAAACATATGAGGTTCATTTATCAAGAGTAGGATCACATCCCGATGCTTTCAATGTTGTAGTACTTTAACCATAAGCGACAAAAAAATCTTTGTCTGCTTGCACTTTTTAACCTTTGCCTCCCCACTTAGTATAAGGGAATATGAAACATGTGAAATACTTTATTCACATAGCACACATATTTGCCTCTTTAGACTATAATAAAACTTTGGATAAAAATTATATAGGAAAATGTTAACCAATAATGTTATCTACCTACCCTTAGCTAAACTATCATTTTTTTATTTTTCATTTTTTTTTGTATTATACAAAATAAAAATAACTATCTAATCTATCGCTTATTTATCCTATTGATCCATATTAAATAGTTGGATCAATGTCATTTTCTACCTAACTAGTGATTTAACCATATTAAACTATTGGTTAAGTGTTTATTCTCTAACTTAGTTTACAAAAATTTAAAGGAGTTTAATCATGATTACACTGTATGATTAAATTAAAAGACTAGTGATTGTGGCATTTCGAACACGCTGCACACAACCTTTTATTTTCTAGTAATGAAGCAAAACTATCTATGAGTAATGGCATTTAGACTTGCAACACTTTCAGTATTATTCTTTTTTTTACTTGAATTTCGTTTGTTGGGTTCAATATTTTCTTCTTTTTCAATCTTTTATTTTCTATTTTCCTTATTTATACCCTCTTTTCATTTTTTTTTTTATTTTTTATTTTTTATTTGAAAATCATTTACAGATTGACAAGTATTTATAAAATAAGATTCCTCAGATATAATACTCATTTACCTTGAGATCCTATAAATTATAGGACCCTAACAGTAGCTCCAACTGGGGATAGCACTCTCCCTATGAGGTCCCAAGAACATGTGATCAATAGCCTTGATTGTTCTATTTCAATAATATACACCTTTGATTTCTCTGTTGCAGCACTTATGGTAACACATCAATAGAAGCTTCAGGACTTCTCTGCGGGCTTCAACTTCTGTTAATATGCCACCCAATCCAAACTATTAGGACATTGATATTTACAATGATAAATGCTAGGAAAACTTCTATTGCTCAAAGAAATAATGTTTGAGCATCCTGCCATTGACAGGTCCACTAGGTAATCATATCCCATCTAAATTTTTGATAAAGAATGCATTATTCCCTCTAAAATAATAAATGACATAAGGTCCCATCCATAAATTGTCAAATTTTCCATGCTTCCCTTTGTCTTCTTTTCTAGAATCTCACTTTAAGGCTTTATCACATAAGGTAAAATCATCTGCTTTTGTCCTTTTGTCAAAAAAATTCTTGATATTCTCATGGATGACTTGAGATTTATTATAAACTTCTTCCCTGGATTGCTACAACTGGACTTTCTGATCAATTCTCCTTTGAATGTCATTTGGATCAGCCTACATTTCCTGAATTAACTTCATGGTTGGAACTCCCAAAGATGATGGGAAAACAACATCTATTCCATAAATCAATTGCTATGGTGACATGCCAATTGATTTCTTTGTGGTGAGCCTATCATCCCAAAGTGCATTTATGAGCTTGTTGTGCCACGAGTTTTTGTTGTCTACTATTTACCAGACTTTTATTTGAAGATTCAACCAACCCATTACCCTGTGGGTAATAAGTGGTTGAATGCCCCAAATTGATATGGTATTTATTGCAGAAATCTATCATTTTCTTAGATCTAAGGATTGCAACATTGTCTTTAATAAGCTTGTTTGGGCAGCCAAATCTAGACAGGATATTGGTGTCTAAGAATTTTATGATAACATCATATGTGGCTAGTCTAGAAGGAGTGGCCTTAATCCATTAGGTGAAATAGTCAGTAGTAGTAAGGATCCATTTATGTTGAGTAGAGGATGGTGGAAGGATTTCTCCAATGAAATCCAATCCCCATTGTTGGAAAGGGCTTTCAACATATATGGGTTTCAAAGGTAGAGGAAAAAGTTTTCTTTTCCCCTCAAAGAGTTGACACTTGTGGCAAGAAGTTACCTTTTTATGAACATTTGGAAAAAGTGTAGGCCAGTAAAAGATAGATCTAAGGATCTTATTGGTAGTGGTTTTCCAATACAAATGACCACCATAGTCACGCTCATGTAGTTTTTTCATTGTTATTTCTGCATCATCTCTCAATAAACACTTTAGTAAAATACCACCAACATCTTTCCAATATAAAACATTTTCTATGATGAAAAATCTAATTGCTTTTAGCTTCAGAGCCTTTGTTTTTGTTAGACCAGGGGGAGCATTTAAATTGAATAAAACATAAATAAGGTTTGCATACAAGGGTGAGGTCATGAAAGCCTCATCTAGTGGTGGAGTTTCTTGTTCCTCTTAACTATCCAATTCACCTACAAAGTTGTTATCTAAAGCATTAAAATTAGATTCAACCATCAATTTGGCTAATCCTTGTCCTTTGATGAGTTTCGTTTGATTGATTTCCATATCATATTATAGAATGATGGCAATCCATGTGCCTCTTTTTCCATCTGGTCTATTCTGTGTCAAAATAACTTTAACTACAACATTTGGAAAATAAGAAATTATATGGGAATGAAGGATATATACTCTTAAATATTTAATTTCTTTTATCAATTAGAAAGCCTATTTCTCCATTACATTATACTTGAGTGCAGCATCCCTCAAGGCCTTGCTAAAGAAAGCAATAGGATGTTCATATCCATCATCATTTTTTCACAGAAGGACAACTGCAACAGTATGTTCAGAAGCAAATGAAAAAATTATAAAATCCTTAGTTAAATCTTAACTAAGAAGGATTGGTGCCTTTGTTAATGCATGTTTAACTTGGTCAAATGATTGCCTAGCTTGGATGTTCCATTTGATTTCATAATCTCGTTTTAGCATGTTTTTTATGTTTCTGAGAAGTTATGCAAGGTTAGGGATAAATCTGCTCAGGAAGTTTATTCTCCCAATAAATGATTGAAGTTCTTTAATATTTCTTGGATGATTTATTTCCAAAATAGCTTTAATCATTTTAGGATCAATTTTAATACCTTTCTTAGATATGATATGACCAAGAAGCTTTCCCTATTTAAGGCCAAACACTGTTTTCTTAGGAATTAATGAAATCCAAAACCTTCTACATTTTTCAAATACTCTTCTCAGGTGCATGAAATGTTCTTCATCAGTTTTAGAATATAAAGTTATGTCATCTAGATAGATGACAATAAATCTGCCAATTTCATCAACAAAAGAAATATCCATTGCTCTTTGAAATGTGGCTCCAACATTCATTAATCCAAAAGGCATCTTCACATACATGAAGGTACCCCTTGGAGTAGTAAAGGATGTTTTATCCTGATCCTCTATATGAACCAAGACCTGATTATAACCTGAGAAACCATCTAATAAAGAAATTATAGAAGATCCAACTACCTTTTTGCATAATATAATTCATTTTAGGTTAGGGATATTTGTCTTTTATGGAAATTTTGTTTATGTTTTTGAAATCCATGCACAATCTGATTTCACCTGTTTTCTTCCTATTTGGCACAATGTTATAAACCCATTTAGAGTACCTAAGAGTAACTATGATTTTAGAATCATTCATTCTTTTGATTTCCTTCTCAATTAAAGGCATCAGAACTGGATTTATTCTACGAAGTTTTTGTTTAAATGGTTTATCATCTTCTTTAATTGGAATTTTGTGTTGTATAATTTCTATATCATATGTTTTAATATCTTCATAGCTCCAGGAAAAAACACCATTGAATTCCTTGAATAAAGCAATATATTTTATTTTTCAGCTGTCGGTATTGATTTAAACAGTTTTAGGATTTTGTGGTATTTTTCAGTACCTAAATTACAATCTTCAACTATTGTTCCTAAGGGCTCAATCTTAGGCTTTTTAGCCACATCATTGAAATCAAATCAATCTTCTAATGGAACTAGACCTCTAGGTGAAACATTATCTTTTATTTGGAGTGTTTCAAAGTCTTCTTTTTCAAGGTCTATTTAAATAAATTCTAATTTATTTACAACTTGGTCTATGGGTGTATTTACATCTAAATTTTCTAATTGACTTTCTAGATTAGAATGTTCAACAATTTGACTATCTACTTCAGATTCCAAATCAATATTATCATCTTGAAATTCATCTTTGGATTGAAAAAAATAATTAATCTATTTATCATTTCCAAACACCTAACAATACTTCATGTTATTAGGTACAGGTGGTCGATGTTTTACCTCCAGTATATATTATTGATTAGGATAAGGCATTTTACAAGAGTTGGCTAAAAAAGACAAATTTTTTGGAATGATGTTTTGTTTTCTAGGAATTGCAGAAAGGTCATATTCAAGAAAACTCTATCGAAATTCAAGAACAACATTTATGTATTCTCTCATCCTAGGATGTTTGGTTGAATATTCTCCTTTAATTTATTTGATGATTAATTTAGCATCCCCTTGAATGGAGATTCTTTAGTACCTACATTTTTATGTAACTGCAATCCCAGAACGAGGGCCTCATACACTTCCATGTTATTCGTACATTGAAACTTAAGCCTATATGAGTGACCCTTAGCATGATTATTTCCTGTATTAACAACCCAAATTCCTACTCTAGCACCATCTTTGCTACAAGAGCCATAAACTCATGTTCCATAGAGGTTGAGGAGGAGTATTTAGTTTTGTTATTTGTGTTTGGGTTGGGTCTGTTTTAGAAATTTCAATTTCAAGATTCATTACTTGAGTGTTGATATCCCCATCATTGTAAAGAATGAAAGAATCCAAATCTGAGTGAACATAATAAAGAGGATAGTTGTGAGGTTTTTCTTCACTACTCACCATGAATTTCATCAAGGTTTCCCTATATAGTCTTCTTTTCTACCCAAAAACTGGTATGGTAGCAAAGGTCATATCCATTTGTAGAGTACCTTTTAATTTTTCTCCCCATGAGCGTGATGACAACATGCAATACTTAGGGGGAATATCTGCAACCAGTATGTCCATTACTAGACTTCTGGTAGGGATTTGAGCTAAAGGAACACATAGGTCTTTCATAAGACCTAGGAATCTAACTTTGCTAGGATCAAAAGAATACTAGTCTTTATAAGGTCTAGTAATGTCAATTCCTAATTTCTCCATAATGGCTTTAGGTGTTAAGTTGTGGGAGGCTCCTGAATCTAACATAGCATTATGGAGTATTTCATCAAGAATATTCAGGCTAACATAGAATGGAGGAACAACCCCTTCCTATGGTTTTCCTTCAACTTCCAGTCCAAATAAGAGTTCAGGCTGGTCATCATTTAGATTTACAGAATCAGTTTTTTACGCAAGGCTTAAAGATTTCATTACCTGGGGCCTATACATGTTTTTTCTCATTAACTCTGTGAGAGGAATAGGGATTTTCAATTTCACCAGTTCATTCTCAATGTTGAAGGACATTTGAATCTTAATCAAGTTGGGAAGTTCAAATTGATCTATGATTTGTTTTGTCATAGGCTCCTTTTGTTGACTAGTGGTTGTGATATCTGTTTGATTAGTTTTTAGAAACACTCTCAACTATCTTCTTGACAAGGATTTATGCTTTTCTGTTACTGGAATTATCCACAATTTTCTTAGGAAGAGTGTCTGTGGTTTTCCTAGGTTCAATTTCAGATGACCTTTTAGCAGGATTATCTGAGTTTTTAGTGTTCAGAGTGTCCAGATTATTTTCTCTCCTAAGCTTATACTTTCTATGGACTTCCATTATGGAATTTTTAAACCCTTGTTTATATTCATCTGATTCTTCAGAGGCTAGTTTAGTTTGGGCTAGGAGAAAAATTCCATGCTCCTCTTGAGTGAGGAAATTGTTTCATCGTTATTTTTCCCCATCATATTTATTTGATTATCATCAAAATATTCAACAATGTTCCCCTCATCATATGTGTAATTTTCTTCAAAAGGAGGCTGAACATGTTAGTTTGGACCCTTTTGTTCTCTTTGTTTAATTTGGGGAACATTCCTTCTAAAGTTTTGGTTTCTATTTTGAGGAGAATTTTGGTTCTCTCTTTCTTGAGTTTGGTCATTGATTGTTTACTCTTTGCATCATCTAATTCACTACTCTCACTAGGTTATCAATTTTATGATCAACAACAAAAGTAGAGGGCTCTTCTTTTATTGTAACTCTGCGTTCTGATTTCAAGTTGGACTTCTTGGCTAAGATGTTAGCTTCAAATTTAATAGAATTTTCTTGCATTTCTTCCAAAGTTGTCGGGTCTCTTTCTCTAATTTGATATTCCATGTATACATCAAAACCATAAGGAAAATCAATTAAATCTAGGCCAAGGGAGGGCTTGATATCTTATGGAATGGCATTGTAAACAATATTAAACTGTTCACAATGTTCTTCCACACATTTAGTTGGTTTTATTTTCATTCTTTGATATTCATTGAGGAGTTGAAGTGGAATTTTCTTAATCTCCCATCTAGATAAGAAGGTTAGAGGGAAAGCATCAAGATTGGCTATAATTCCTGCAGGTAAACTCCTAAACCATTTTTTGACATCACCTCCTAAAATTTGGGCAAAAAACCTCATTTTAACATCAGCTTCATCTACTTCTTGAAGGTCAAACACATCATTCATCCTATCCACATGTTGCTGAGCAGTGTAAGCACCAGTGTTATCAAAGGTATCAATTCTAGATTGATAATCTCCAGGTATAGCATTTATTTGGCTTGGTAACACCAAAGGTGCATACCTACCTACCATAACTGGTCAGGTAGATTGACTGGAAGATGGACCTGATGTAGGTGTAGTTGTGATAACTACAGGGATAGTAGGAATAATAGTTTTAGATATCACAAGTGAGGAAGTTGAGACTATGGAATGAGTAGGACTGGGAGGTTGTAGATGAGAAAATTGGGAATATTGAATAGACAAAGAGGCTACTGCAACTTTTAAAGAAGAAAATTCAACAGGTTGTTGAATACAATCTTCTTCAATAGCTTGGTCCAAAACTGAAACTAGACCTCGTAATTTGTTAAATTGTTGTAGAGATTCAACATCTCGATCTATTTCAATAAGCTGGGTTTGGGGTATGTATGGTTGTAGTAGGGATTTATCAATGATAGTCTGATCTTCAAAAGCCTCAGATTTTGATCTCAACAAAGTATGCTGGAAAGGAAAATCAAACTCTATATCCTGAATAGTTTACAATTTCTCTCAAAGAGAATTAGACCTATACAAAGGAATATTCTCAGGAAGAGAATTAAATATATTCAATGGAATATTACTACCTTGACTCTTACTAAAACTTCTCTTTCTCACCAATTTCTCAGGGTTATTTACAAATTCAGCAGGGTTGGGGTCTAGGTGAGATCTAGTGAAAAATCTTTTGGGAGCCAAGTCGAAAAAAAACCATCACACAAATAAAAATCAAATCAATGACACACTGGAATATTTACATAATAACAACCTCAGATCATGTATTTCATAATGACATAATAGTCTATTTATTGAAATATTGTTCAAAAACTAAGGAATAATAATGTTTTAAATTAAAAATTGTTCTTCCCCAATATGGTTGCTGCTATGTTATCATTCTGTATTTTTGAGGTTGAGGGAGTAAATACATTGGAAAACATCAAAACCACTTTGGAAGATGGCATCTAGCCTGCCAGCTTCAGAGAGGGATCTCTCTGTTTAATTTAGGTTTGTTTTTATGTAATTTTTAGGCTAGTTATGATTATACTTGTTTGTTTGCTTAAAATGTTTGGTTGATTTGAGTGTTATAATTCCATTTGGCTATGGAGTCTATCAACTAAGCTAGAGTGTTTGTAGCAATTTTTAGAGGGGTTCTCACAACGAAAGCTAGGTTGCACTCACTGGATCATTTCATAAATTAAATGAATTATGGAATAGAAGAAGTGTAAGGTTCAGTAGAAACCAAGGAGCAGCAAAGAATTCCTTAATCTGACTTGAGTGGAAAACATTAAAATTATCAACAACAAAAATACAGTGCTCTAAGTAACAAAACTTATTTATCAAAGTTTTTGTTTATTAATTTATAATAATAGAGGAAGAAAAAACAATGTTTAAACAAATAGACAAAAGAGAAACATCACCATTTAGTACACCACATGAATCTTTTGAAAGGTCCTTGTATTATTGATGCTCCCGTACTTGAAAATATGCAATATGCAGAGGAAATTACATTCGGAAATCAACCCCTAATACTTCAAAAAGCGAAGTATTTATAATGAAAATTACAAAAATTCTTTCTAAAATCATTGTCAAACCGACAATGTATTATAAGCCTAATTACAAATGGTATAATCTAACCCTAGCAGACAAATAGACCACGTAGGCAACTGAAAGGAAAGGTGGCCCTGTTTTGATGGTCTCGGTTGCTGAGTCAACCCGAAACAGTGCTGCGATGCTAAATTGACTGTCGCGCTAGTTGTTGCGCTAGAAATTTGTTTTACTACTCCTAAATTATCTTCAATCTAGTAAATTGACCAATTCTTCCCATCTGTTTTCATCTGGTATTGTTAGCTTTGATACCCTATGGTAAATTTCATCTACCTCTGTGTATTTGGCAAAGGTTGGCTTCACAATGAATATGTTTTTACTTCATTTTGTACATAGAAATAATTTGACATGATTTCCAAAATAGTCATTGTTGTTACATTGCCCTTAATCCCACTAACCTTGATGCTCTCTCTAGCCATTTCTTCCATCCTCAGGATATAATCTTCCTAAGTGATTAATTTTTCATTTATAATGTACATTCTGGGTATTCCCTTTTCAATTAATGTTTCAACTCTGTTTGTGAACCTGTTTACTTGCAGCTCCAAGGTTTCACACCTTCCAACAGATCAATAAGATTTTTCTTTGTCTAGACTTTCTTGACTTCCAAAATAGTTGTAGTATTGTTAGCGATCCCTACTTCTTCTAGCTCATATTTGAACTTAGAGTTCAAGAACCTGATTATGTTAGAGGCTTCTGTAGGTATTTCTCCTAGTTTCTCTCTTCCCTGCACAATAGTTTATGTAGCCTTTTCTATTAGCTCTTTCTATTCAAATATGATTTAGATAGAAGGCCAAATCTCATTCATGGAGACCAATATGTTCAACCAGATGGTTTCCTTGGCTTGGGCCAAAGTTTGACCAATAGAAATGTCTCTCTCTACCTCCTGTAACTTTTCCAACTCTCTCTAGGATTTTTGCATTTCAGTAACTTGATCTGATTCAGATTTGGCCATTTGCAATTCCAAAGCTTTGAGTTCGCACTGTAAAGTCTCAATCTCCTTTGACTGGAGTGGCATGTTCTGAAGTATCTATGTTACTTTTTCAACACTTGCAGTCTAAGTGGAAGAAGTGGCTGCAGTGGTTGTCCCTAATGATGGAAGTTGAGAAATAGGTATGGAATCCAGGGGGACAATGAGAATCCTTAGATTGTCTTCCTTCTCCTTTATCAATTTATCCATATCTAAATCCATCTTCCTAATCTGTATATTTTTTTTATGACCAATTTCATCATATCTGCTTTATGTGCTTCACCTTCTTCAATACCCTTGGTCATTGGATCCTCTGTAGCTAGCGGCTTGAGTTTCTTTCTTAAGGAAGCAATGTCCAAGTTCTTCTTTTTAATAATATCCTCAGAAGCATTGACATATTTAGGGTCATACTCTATCTTAATCACCAAGTCTTCAAAAGACTTAATCCTATTATCTCTGGCTAAGGATGACACTTTCTCCATTTTCAACTGTGACTAGACATTTGTAAAAGAAACCTGCAATTTAGAAAGTGACATAGAAGTGTTAGTCAAAGTGGAGGATATCATTTCACCCATTTTCTTGTGCATCTTGATTTGATCAATGGGATGTATGTCCTTTGTGCTGAACTCAAAAGTGGTGCTCCTGTAGTCTCCTGCTGATTTTGGCTGTGGAATCTGGGCCTCAAGAAAGGCCATCTACATTTTTTCATTCTCTATGTCAAAGACTAACAACATCCTACTCTATGAGCTTGAGGTATGCTTCAAGAATTGGTTATAAGTGCTATTTTTTAGAATTTCATTCCTAAGCTTTATCTCCCTGAAACAGTCAAAGACTATATTCTCTTTTTTTGTTTGGACATTTCATGATTCTATCTCAGTTTCCTTATGACCTTGTGAATATGAAGGTTCATTATGAGATGTTGTGACTTTACTGGTTGCAACTGGTGAAACTATGATAATAATGGTAGCCTGATCCTCAGTTTCTTTGTCCAATTCTACTCTAGGAGTCACCTTTGCTCTTTTCCTATAGTTGATCTTGAATCCTTTAGATTCACTCCTAGTTGTTGATGATGATACTTCCACACTCTGTATTTTTCTTAATTTCTCCTGAGTAATGGGAGTCAACAAACTAGAAGTAGAAACAAGTTGTTCTTCAACTTTCTATAAGGTATTTTCTATCCACTCCAACTAATTGGCATGCTGCTCTATTTCTAGTCTTGGAGTATGAATGTAAGGAGTATTTTTGTTCTCTACTCTGAGCTTTTAAATGATGCTACTAAGGTCATAAGACAATGTAAATCTTAGAGTGAACTTCATTTCTTTCAGCATTCTTTCCTCTTAACCTATTGTCCTTGTGTTTCACACAAATCGGCCCACTTGTGTCTTTATCCTGAATTGTGACTTCTTCTTGGCCACTACAAAGTGGATGTCAGCCGAATTCAACATCTCTTTGATATAATCAAGGAAAATATCCTCATTGGGATGTATTTGGGGAGTTTATATGGTGTCAATTCACATCCATACACCCTAATTTCTATGTAATTTTGGTATAGATACCAATCCTCAGTCTTTGCCTGATCTGTTAGGTGTAGAATTCTCTTTATTTCCTCACTGATCCTGAGCTGTACTACACTATTCGGAATGTTCACGTCTGGATGAACAAAGTATTCAATAAAATGCTTATAAGTGATTTCTTTTTGTTCTCTCATGACCAATGAGGCCCAAAATATAATTGCTATTGGTTCCTTGCATCATCAAGTTTTTGCAATGCAAAATTGAATTTGTCTACCTGTCAAAAGAGGAACATAGAAACCAAAATTGAGGTGTAATTGAAAACATGTTCTGTAGGAAATTTTATAAATTTTTCATGGATATTACTAGCCAAGAGTTGGATGAACTTGAATGCCAAGGAGGGTTTGTTGTTGATTGAAAATATGGAGAGGAATCCTAAAATGGGTTCATCTACCCACTGATCAGAATAATAGCCTAAAATATAATAAATCTTGGAAATAATCTTCTTGGCTTGATCAGGGAAGATGGAATAAGGGTATGGAGGATTCCTTTTGGGTAATTGGACATTCTCTGGAAAGAAAATCTCAAAGATTCTAGCTCTGGTGGGAACATTTATTTTTTGATAAAGATGGGTGAGGGCTTATAGGGAGAAAGGGGCAACATTTTCCACACTGGGCATAAGCATCATTTGGTCAATGGATTGGGTTGTAATTGTAAGAAGAATGTCACCTATAGGAGAAATGATGGCTCTTTGGGTAGGGACATAGCATTCTTGACATCTTATAATAAATTTTGGGGCCTGGAATGTCAACGAGAAAATACAATGGGGGAGGTTGGAATCCCAGAGCCCAATTTCATAGGTTTTGTCTACTTGTTTATCCTCTAACAAATAATAAAATTCTAGAAAATCACAATCACAATGGGCTTCATTTATCTTATAATCCCTATCAGCTAAAGGTATATGATCAAAATCTAGAGAAGGGGGAATTAAAGGATTAATGGGCATATCTTGAGTCTTATTTTTGGGAGGCATGACTCTAAAAATAAGAGAGAAGGAATTATTTACAGAAGCACTTAATGAGGAAAGTATTCGAATAATCCAACTATCAGATAAAAAAAATAGGGAGTTGTTAGGTTTCTGTCTTGATCTGGTCACAGAATAGCTTTGAGAGTAATCGCTGAGAAGAACTGTGAATAATACAAATAATAGGAGTGAAAAGGGGTTAGAATGACATGCTCAGAGGCTTTTAAATGCTCAAAATAGTCCCGTTAAGAATTTCATGGGACCATTAGTTTTTTGAATGGTTACCTAGGAGAAAATCACATTTAATGGGGAACAATTGTTTGGCCGGGAAAACATTCAATTGGTTCAACGATCATGCCATGTGGTGGGTAGAGAGTGGTGGAGGAAACATGGTGGGGCACGATAGAGCAGATGATGGATAGGTGGTTTGGAAATGGGGTAGCGGGCGGTTTATGGTTTTAGTGGAGTGGTGCGAAATCACAAGGATGTGGCACGTAGTGGATGGGGCCCGGTGGGAGAAACTACTTTCCGGACACCCCTTGATGATAAAGGAAGAATGGAGAGAGGGGGCCGAAAATGGATGAGGTCCATTGATCAAGAACAGGATCACATCTTGATGCCTTCAATGTTGCAATACTTTAACCATAAGCAAAAAGAGATCTTTGTCTGCTTGCGCCTTTTAACCTTTGCTTCCTGACTTCGGATAAGGGAATATGAAACATGTGAAAGAATTTATTCACATAGCGCACATATTTTACTCTTTAGCCTATAATCAAACTTCGGATAAAAATGATATAGGCAAATATTAACCAATAATGCTATCTAGCTACCCTTAGCTAAACTAGCATTTTTTATTTTTCACTTTATGGTGCACTTAGACTAGCAGACCCACTTTATTTTCTCTTATACATAACAAAAAGAACTATCTAACATGTCCCTTATTTATCCTATTGATCCATCTTAAACAATTGGATCAATGTCATTTTTTTACCTAACTAATTATTTACCCAAATTAATCTTTTGGGTAAGTCTTTATTCTCTAACTTAATTTACAGAAATTTAAAGGAGTTTAACCATGATTACATTGTATGATTAAACTAAAAAATTGGTGATTGTGACATTTTCAACAAGCTGCATAGAACCTTTTATTTTCCGGGTATGAAGCAAAACTATCTATGAGTAGTGCCATTTAGACTTCCAACACTTTTAGTATTATTCCTTTTCTGACTTTTCTTTCTTTTGGTGGGGTTCAATCTTTTCTTCTTTTTCAATCTTTTTGTTTTTCTCTTTTTCTTCTTTATACCCTCTTTTCATTTTTTAATTATTTTCTATTTTATTTGGAAATCATTGGTAGATTAACAAGTATTTATAAAATAAAATTCTTGAGATATAATAGTCAATTGCCTTGAGATACTATAAATTATAGGACCCTAACACACATTACATTGCTTCAATTCTTTTGGCCAAATATTTCACTTACTTCATCTCTGTCCATTCCAAAACTATATGTGATGTATATTGGTGCAATTTTGATACAAAAATTTGATGATTTTACATATAGACATCAAAGTTTTCCTTATGAAGGCTCTGTCTTTTTATTGATACTACTTTCAACAAAATCCAATGAGGTTTTTTTTTCCCATCAGAATAAATTTGAATATGAGAATTTGGGCATGTTGATAAGGTCTACTATGATCACAACTTTATATAGAAAGGGTTCAGGATTTTCAAGCTCCATTAGGAAAGCTCATGGTTTTAAAAAAATTGTAAATTACATGGTTGTGGCTCAACAACTTTTGGATACAATGTTGGAGCTTCACTACATCTAAATGATGCCTCTACAAGTTGGGGCTACTTTATCAATCCTATTTGGGGTTTTGGGCATTTCTATGTTGTCTAGTTTTGTTTACATGGCACTAATAATGGGCATTGTAGCTTGGGGATCTAACAAAAATAGGAGAAATCGGTTCCAATTATTGAAAATGTTTGATCTTCATACAACTAATGAGTTTTTGAATTATATGAGGGCTATCAAACTTGAAGCATGGGAAGACCATTTCCAAGCATGTGTAGAGTCTTTTAGGAATTCTAAATATGAACAGGTCTACAAAACTATGTACTTTGTTTCAATGAATATAATTGCTCTATGGAGCACGCCTTCACTTGTTTCAGTAGTGACATTCACTACATGCATTGTTGTAGGAGTGAAACTTATAGCAGGAAAGGTGTTCACTGTAACATCTATTTTCAAAATTCTTCAAGGACCCATTAGGAAATTTCCTCAAGCTTTAATATCTACCTCACAGGAAATGGTTTCCTTGGATAGACTTGATAGGTATATGACCAACAAAGATCTTAATCCTAAGGCATTCGAATCATTACCACCAAGGAAAGGGATTGCTGTTGTAGTTGAAAATAGTACTTTCTTTTCGGATGAAGAGGAAACAAAATCCACTCTTCAAAATATCAATCTCTAGGCTCAAAGTGGATCTTTGGTGGCAATGTTTGGCATAATTGGATCCGGGAAGTCGTCTTCAATATCACCCATTCTTGGGGAGATGCAAAAACTCTCTAGAATAGTATAACTACTATCCGTACTATAATATTTACTTCCATCTCCATCTTCCTATTTTAATCTTCCAATAAATTAAAAATATGTATTTATAACTTCATAACATTATAAAGATAGTTGTTACAAAATTTGTTATAGTTTCCTACTCAAACTCAGGCCAAACTAAAGTGCTAGCAAGTGAAACTCGCTTCTTGGCTGGTACAAAATTTCCATTCTTGTTTGCCCAAGTTTTTTACCGTGTTTGAGCCAATCACTCAGTCTCTGGTCTCACCCAAGTTTTCTAACTATAAGAACCAAAACATGGGAAAGATCCTCCTTCCAGAGAAGTGTGAGATTGTAATAGGTACAAACCAAGGACAAATGTATATTGAAAAGAAGAAACTTGTCTGCATTATAATTTTTTATTTTGAAGGACTCAAATGACTAATTATTCTTAGTATGCTAAAATTAATTTATTTCAAGACAACCAGATGAAAGAAATGGCAGTAAAAAGTAACAAAAATAGTAGCTGACTTGAAAATTGTCACTTCAGAGGTATAATAGACTTGTTTGATGTTAATTAATGATTCATTGATTCATCAAACATGATTTGTTATCTTAGATTTATTTCCCTCATTCAAACTAAATAGGTATATTAGCTTGAACTCTAGCTCTCACCACTTTTGTCAGAAATCACTTAGATCTAGGATCCCTCTCTCTTCAATAGAAATAAAATATGTTTACTAGAGATGCAACATCTGCAATGAAAGCCTTTACTACTCGTATGAAATTTTTAAAAATGACTTTATATTTTGTTTGTGCACAATTTAAACTATCTTTTCATCTCTTCTCAACATTCTTTTACTTTCCCTGCTTCTTTTTCCTAACCAAAACTTTATCTAGTTGTACCTCTTACCTTGTGGTTCCTTAGTTGAATTTATTCCTTCTTAAACTCACAGTCGATGGTGTTTTCTTCTCTCTTGTTTTGAAAATTTATTTCTTTACATTTATTTGTATCCCAATAAGATTTGTCTTCCAGCTTCACTTAAATACTTGATGGGGGTTTTCCTCGATCCTTCACATTTTTAGGTTTTCTTGTGTAACCCAATCTCATTTTCCCTTCTCCTTCCATGCCGAAACCCTTCTTTCCTTTAGCAGTTAGGCTATAGAGAGGGAAATAGTAGGGATTTATGACATATTCATGGAAATATTGACGCTGAAGAGTAACCTTTTCATAATCTAAATTTTTTTTTTAGGTAAAACATTGAATTTCAGAGGAAGCGTTATATGAAGATCCATTTCCAGAAATAATAGTACAAGACATGTGACCAACTATGGGAGGCTACATTGTGAGGTAATTCCTTAGAAAAGTTCCAATACTCTTCAAGGTTGATTCATACCCAAATTGTGTTAACAAATTTAAGAGTCAAATTAAAAATTACATAGTTTGAAATTTTTCTATGAAAGGATTGAAATTTGAAATTTTGTATGTCGTGGTTTCAACCGAGGTTTTCCTTCCACAATTAACATGGCCCAACTTTCAGAACAACTAGTTTATTTTCTTATAACTCAAAAATAAGAATAGAGAAACCCCTACCATAGTACTATATTCATAGAGCCAAGATTCCTTAACACTAATCCAAAATAGTACTGAAATGAATTGACCAATGCAAAAATCTAGATCTCTGGACAATTAGAAGCTTCTAGACCTGCAAATCTGATATGTGCACAAAAGAAAACAATGAGACAACACTCACATAACAAGAAAATGCGAGAGAAGAATTGTTGTGCTCCTAAGATGATGAGGGGAAAAAATCATTCAGTTGAAGACAAATTTGATTCCAAGAGGTTTGGTTCCCCTATAATGGTTTTTTTCTCGAGATGATGTGCCTGTCAAGCTTTCCATAAAACTAGAAATATATAAGGGAGAGGACTATAAACAACTATACCACTGTATTTTGACTCATCCAAGACTCTTTTGTTGAGTCTTGTGGAGTCTTCTCTAGCCCGCACACTCACTAGAAAACTCACCAACAAACTCACCACTTTATATATTCACCATAAAATTTCCATACTCATCGATACTCGCCATATTTTTGGGAACTAAATTTATTGTATTTTGAGGTCCATTTGTATTTTTTAAGTCTTTCCCAAGTCAGTGATTCATGTCAAGTCATTGAGTTTTTTTCATCCCTAAGCTAGATGAGCATTTGTCAATTTTAGTTGTGACAACATTTAATTGTTGTCAAGGTTCCACAACCACCTTAACATCCATAGTTATTGGAATATATTGGTAATGTATTGACAACCATCTTTATTAATTAGCCTCTACACAGTAGCATCGCGTGAAATCAATAAATGTAAGTGAACTTGTTAAAGAAGGCCCATTAGTTAGTGGTTGAGGCCTCATTAATGGAAGTCCATTAGGTTGTTACAGTTTTCGTCAATTAGAATCTATATGTATAGTAGTAGAAGCTATGTAATGGTTTATCTAGTGAATATTATAGTATTTGGAGTTCTTGGTGTTGAAGATTCCCCCTAGAAAAGGCAAGTGAACATTGCATTTTGTTTGGAATATCAATAAAGGATTGCTTAAAGTATTATTTTCCAATTTTTTTTATATTATTTTATTTTAACAATTGTATTCCATGTATCTTAATTAATTGCTTCATACGTTTATATTATTCTTCTTTTGCTCTAAATATTCTATTTCAACTAACAAGAAACACCACAAATACAACTAGTCTCAGAGCACTTTCTCATGCCAACACATATTCCAATTTTTGAAAAACATTATTTAGGTTAGAGATGTGCTTCAACATATTTAAATAAGACAAATATTTATCATTCAATGGACATGCCTATAATTGGGGAAGAATACATGTAGAAATAATAGAGGCATCACCTTGTTGAACACCTTTGTAATATTTATTAGCACCCCTTTGGGTAGCACTGCATGAAATAAAACCTACATATGGAGTTATCTTCCATGTTCCTTAAGGTATATCAAAATCCCCCTTAGTACACTTGAATCCAACCTTACATAACCCTATTAGTCATCTTATTACCTGTGATTACATGGAGAAAATCACTTGGGAGATAACTTTCACATACTAGGGAACTGGGTAGTATCACTAAGGGTATAATCTATCGCCATTAGTTGGTGCCATGAAAGATTCATTTGAATAATATTGATGGACACCATAATTATATTAAGATCTATACAAATTGACACTAATATATCCTTATGACACTACAAATCCTAGCATCTTCCTCTAAACAATAGTTTTTTCAACACAAGTAACAAAGTTCTTGCACATTTCGTAGTATCAAGAGTTTTGGAATTTCATCACTATGGTAATACTCCCCTAAAATTGAAAAAATATGTCTAGGGATTTCCAACACTGTTACAGGAGACCTAGCTCAACAAAATCGTTGTGCAACATTGATTGTTATGGTGTCATTTCATGGTAACTATTTTTTCTTTTTTTGTGGACCAGATCATACCTTTACCTGTGGCCCCTCTTATTCCATTATCTATATTTATTGACTCCCTAATTTATAGGTACCGTTGAATTCTCCCCCCCAACGAGGATAATAACAAATCAATCAAGGAGGACACCTAATGGAGGTACATTCTAATCACCTAGTTTTCTGCCTCACAATGTCTTAGATCTAAGCTAGCATTTTATGTTAAGCATTTTTTGGAACTTAACAATTGATTGTTTTTCCAACTACACATGAAGGCACTAATCCCAAGGACTGAAGATCCCCCTCATTAACTAATATCATGCTCCCACCATTTATGTGTCAAGATATGTATCATTAGATTCCCTAAGAGGACAAGATTTGTCGACCTTTTGTTTAAAACCCAAACCATATATTCTTACCCCAATAATGCAAGTTGTAGTTACTAATAGAAAATGTGCCCTACAAGGACCTTCAAAGCCTACTTGGTTGGCAACTTCACCTCTAAAACATCAAAGGAATGAAGAGACTAGATATAGGGTGTCACTTTCATGGAAAAGGATAGATTATTAGAACACATGCCAACAACATGAGATTTCATGAAACCAATTCATCCCATTTCTCTCCACATACGGCATAAAGGGACTACCACTCACCCTTGTTCTTACCATAGAGGTCATAGACATATCCTTGCATCATGATTTCTTTACTCTTTTAGTGATATGTTAGAATTGGATGTTTGGGGTTGTAAATGGGGTCCTCGAATTCTTCCCCCCATAATTCTTCCATATTTGTGGTGGTGGATAATGATTTCTCTCCTCATTCGATGTTGGCCAAGATGCTACTCTTCCTAAGCCTCCATAGTTTTTGTTGATTTCTAAAGGACCTATCTTGGTGCAGCGCTATCGTTGGCTTGTTTTTTTCTACTAGAGAATAATCTATTTAACTTTGTAAGCCTATTTTGGTTATTCACCAATACTAATATAATTTTATTTTATTTTTAGTTAATTTTTTTTTTTATGTCCACTCAGACTAAGCATGTCTATTGATTTGGACTATGATTATACATTTTCTGTAATACTTTTCTTCAACATATTATCTCTCTTGTTGAGTTTTTTGCTTCATAAATTGTCTATTGCATAATGTACATAAATCTTCAAAAGTGTCAACTATCTTCCAACCTATATTCATCTACATCAAATAACAATGGATTATTTTCTTATTCACAGTGAATTTTCTCTTTCTTTGTTCAGGTTATTCTCAACTTGATCTTTCAATCAATTTGATAAGACATCATAATCTAATAATTGTTTTCACTTTTCTTTTCATTATAAAAAAGAGTGATGGCATAGAGTATGTGGCACAAATAATCATGGATCCAAAATAGCACAATAGAAGAAAGCATTCTCTTTGGATTTCCCATGGACTATGATAGTACAATAATGCAATTTGGGTGTTTGCACTGCAAAAGGATTTAGAAATGATGGAATTTAGAGACCAGACTAAAATTGGGAAGTGAGGGATCACCCTTAGTGGTGGATAGAAATAACAAATTCAACTAGCATGAGTTGCTTACTATGATACATATATTTATCTTCTTGATAACATTTTTAGTGTCATGGATGCCCATACTGGTTCTGAAATTTATAAGGTAAGAACAATCAAATTATCCTTTATTAATGTATATTTGACTAGAAGGTTGATTTACCATATAGAAGGATTCATTGGGAATATTGGAGATTAAATATTTCTAATTATTCATCTCCTAGGAATGCATACAACGTTCTCTAAGTGAAAAACAAATATTGGTTACTCATCAAGCAGAATTCTTGCATGGGTAGACCTAATTTTGGTAAGATTCAATGATACCTTCTCTTATACTGTAACTAATAAAACCACGTGAAACTATTCTCTTATCTTAATATTCAATAGACATAGATTATCTTAGAAAAATTGTTTTCTCTCTGATTTTTAATTTTGATTATATAATAACAAGTTTGTTAGAAAATTATATATTACAGAGCAATGGAACACATAAAATATTGCAGAAATATAAACACAGAAAATGCATAAAACAAGAGAGACACAGATATACGTGGTTCACCCAGTTTGGGCTACATCCACAGAGAAAAAGTTAGTCCTTCTTTTATTATATTATCCAGCAAACTGAAGAGATACAACCTACAATAGATCTACTATAACACCCTCTTTGATGTCAATCTCCTCTCTCTTCCTCACTCAGAATACAGAGACACATAGACACAATCCAATTCCCTCATATATAGTGAGGGGTTGCCTTCTAGGGCAAAAAACCCTAAATTAAACATAACTTCTATTGTTAGATCATCCACCTAATGAACAGCCCAGATTGACTAGAAATTACCAGACTTTTATAAGGCAATTTTACATTTATTTTTAGCTTCAGGGGCACTGCCCTCGAACCCCCACATGGGGACAAGTCCCCTCTGCACCCCCTCATGTGGAGGGGTGTATAGTCTTCCTGGGGTATACATCTTGCTGAAACCTTTGAATAAAGAAGATAATCAGGCTCCACACCCAATAAAGTTAAGGGTGAAGATTATAACCATCCTTTAATATATAGTGAATGTTTTCTAGTGGCCTACTTGGAGAATCCAAGTAATGCATGTTGTATGTAGGATCCTAAAATAAGATTAAGATAGACTTAAACACATATCTAAGGATTTCTTTGGGAACTGTACAAGGTCTAACATATCTCCATCATGACTGTAAACCACATATTATTCATAGAGATGTAAAAAATTCCTACATTCTCCTAGACGACAATTTTGAAGCACATTTATCAAACTTTGGCATTTCTAAGTGTATCCTATTTGGAAAAACCCACACCGATACCTATGTTATGGGTGTTATCAGTTACATTGACCTTGAATATGCATGGATGTCTAGGCTTAATGAGAAGTATGATGTTTACAACTACAATTTTTTTTTTTAGAGCTACTCAAAGGGACAAAAACTATGGATAATGACTCTAATTTTATTTAGATGGTAACATGATAATAACTCTGAATTTTCCTCAGTTGGGATTGTCTTTCTGTCATTTGTGAAGTTGTTTTTTCTTAGAATATTGCATGGACCAAGAAAATAAAGAAAAAAATTTGGTTTCTGTGACATGGAAATTTGAATGCATATTCTATAAAAAAAAAAAAAAAAACAATACAGTAATGGGAACATTAGACCAAGAATTAGTAACAACCTGGAAAAATCTTGGGGTTGTAAGAAAGATATTCCAACTTGCAATTATTTTCACAAAGTTATAACCTTCTGACCATCCCATCATGCATGAGGTTACCAGAGTTTTTCAATCTTTAGTACCATCTTCTAAAAAAACTACAGGTATCCAAGTAAACCAACCATCCCCTAGAAACAACTCCAAGACATAGTTGCATGAGTAGGTGGACGAAAATCACAAAGCTGTTATAGGAAGCATAAGTAGCACTTCTGATGGTCTTTTGTTTGTGAGATTTGGTGAGGTTATTTCACAAAAAAAAATTTGACTATTATGAAGCCCTGAAAAAGCCAAATATGGATCTCATAATGAAAAGTGTATCCAATACTTCATTCTTCCATATTGTTGTTAGAAGAAATAAAGCTAGCTTCTTACATCCAATGCTCAAATTTTGTAATTTTCTCTATGGAATAGAGTTTGCTAAAAATGTTTGAGATTAGTAGCAGAGCAAATGAAAGTGCCAAGTGTTATGAGAAAATTATTTCTGCATGGTTTTTCACATAGGCTAGTTAGAATCTTTCTAACATTTTTATTACTCAAGTGGTTTCCTAACTGAAGTTTAGCAACCTATATATGAAATCCAATAGGATATTGTGTAGTACCAAAACATGAACCTGAATATGGATTCTTTAAGGTGGGAAACATTGTTGAAATAAGATATGGATCATGTTAAAAAACAATACTAAGCTACCTTTTTGTCCCTAATCCCTCAGATACAAAGGCTTGATATGGTTTAGAAAGGGGTCCTCTTCCCTTCCTAGCATGACAAAAATATATACACTTAAAATTGTTAATGGTGGATACCTTTGGTACATCAAGAATATTGTATGTTTCTTTATTTAATATCAAGCATTGAATGTATATTTTCTTGCAAGAAGTGAATATTGTTTTCATTTTTCTTGTGATGTTGCACAATGTTGTACTTCAATCTCCTCATAAATGTCTCTATTCTGTAGGCCAATTTTCTCTCTCTTTGATGCCCTTCTCTTTTTAACCTCTATGAATGATCAACTACCGAAAGTTATCTCTCTCTCTCTTTTCCCAAGTAGTTAGTTAATACAAATATTTGAAGGTTTCTCAAATTGTCAAATATATTAAAATCCACTGTAAGTAATAAGATGATGATAAGTTATCGGTGACATCTATTCTCTGTCTATCTTTTGTAATTTCAATATAGGTAATTTGTTTTAATTGTTTTATTCTCATCTAAAGAAGTATATTAATTCTTTTACTTTACCCATAAAAACCTTCCAGTTGTGAATTCTATAATTTTTAGTTTTTCTTTATTGTTTTGTATACTTTTCATGGTAATGCATACATTTTATGGTGATGATTTGCTCTGTACTCATGGTTAAATCATTTCCTTCATTTTATATATTTTCCAACTTGTGGAATTTCAAATGATGCATGCTTTCTTATGTTTTGATGTTGATTTCTTATATATTGTTTTTATGTGGGAATATCATTCGACTTAGTTTGCTTCTTCAGATGTAGATCTAGTAATTTCTAGTCTACAAACATTAGCTACATTTGTAAAAAAATGAGTGGGAAAATGCTTGATTAGAGATACTTCTCTTAATACGAAGTTGCTTTCCTTATCTCAAGGATGGGGTGGTAAAGAAGAAGGTTTGGGGTTGTTATCTTGTTATACGAAAAATGGGACTGACCCTATTTCATATCGGCTAGGTTTCTCACTTCATTTTGAATATTATGCTTATGAATATGTTTCAAAGGGAGATTCTGCAGGCTAACTGTCAAGACACCCAGGGCTTCAAGTAATTCATATACTTGATTTGAGTATGAATTGTGTAAGTTATCTCCATCTTTTGAAGCATCTATTAGATGAATACAAGTTCATGTTGGCCTTATATTTTCTTTACTAACAAGAATTTTTTTTGAAATACCTTTTGATTCATCACTTTCTTCAAACTGCCACTACCTTAGGAAAGTTGTGGATGACACAATAGTAATTATATATGACAACCATAAGAGAATGTGCAATACGATAGTGGTGAATTGTTTCTATGCTCATGTTACAATTAAAAGTCATTTTACCACTTTTGAAGCAACAAGTCATTCATTGAAGAAGGGTGTTGAAAAGGACAATCTAGAGCATGTACCTTGGTTGTTAAAGGCATTATGAAGCTATTGCAGGCTTTTGGAGTACCTTGTGAATTCTTCTTCATTGCTAGTTGTGCCATCTGCATCATAGTTAGTGCAACCATTTATTGGAGGCTTTGTCACTATTCCAAGGGATCCAAATGTTTTTGTCTGCACTCTACAAGCTCAAGTTTTGAATGTTGTTCTACCTATATGAAGCAATACAATGTTTTGTTGTTGTAGTCTATCTTTGATTACCTATGTTGTTTCCATTATTACCTATGTCTACACTTCCATACGTGATGTTAAAGGAAGAAGAAATGGTATTCCTAGAAGCACATGTCAATTATTTAGACATCATCCACCAAAGGAGGCTTCCATTCTATCATGCTTGACATGGGATTTCCAAGGTCTAGGGCAGAGGAAGCATTGAGGCATGTTCAAAAATATTTTCAACTAGATATGGAGTGGCTCTTTAGTCATCCTGAGGATCCAATGCAAGAAAGTGATGAACTTTCCCAAGCTTTTACCTTGTCACTGGGTAATTCTAAGGTTCCCAAAGTCAATGCTAATGAAAAAAGGAAGATATGTTTCTTATGAAGAGAAGCCTCTAGAAAATCCTCCTATGGAGCATATCTTAACTTCATGTATGAATCTGTTGCAAAGTACATGTGTTATTTCTTTTTCCATGACTACTTTGATTATGACTTTTTGCAACTGAAACAAAGGCCAATACCTTCTGAGAGTTCTTTACCTTCTTATTCAACAACCAAAACTTCGTAAGGTGGATGGATCTGAAAAAAGGCAACAGTCCATTATCAATTGTTTCTCATATTTTTGCATTAGTTTTGAGTGGAGGCAACAGTAGTAGAGATATAGGAGCTAAGAATGGACTTGTTGGTATGCGTTGGACTTATTGAATTTTTCTTTCCATATAAACTAACAAGGGAAAATGTTTCAGTTCCAAAGTGGGTGACTGTGTTTTTTCCCCGTAAGAAAAAGTCGTAATTTTATTCATATTGATAAAATTACAGTTTGTAGATGCTTGAAGCATATGCAAATGGTTGTTCCTGTAATGATAGGTAGAAAAACAGAAAAAAAAAACACAAAGGGGAAAAAATTTGTTCATGTAATGACAGGAATACATTAGAAATATTAGAAAATTTGTGTCTTCAAGTTTTCCTTCCCTTTTTCTTTTTGACCTTGCGCCACGCACGCAACTTGGGTGGGCTCGATCGAAGCTATGACTAACTGAGTTTTTTCTTTCTGTGAAACTGCTTCCTTGTCTGAATCTGAGGTATCTGACTGGTGATGCCGTTTGTTCCCTCCCATGCTTTGATCCTCATTTGCCTTCTCTACCTGATTTGGGTGTAACTGTGAGACCTCATTGTCGGTGGTTCCCTTCCGGGTCTCCATTCCCTGGGATGTTTCAACATTCTCTACGGGGGTATCTTCTTCTTCTGCTTCTGATGCTTCATCTTCTAAGTTAGGGGGAGAAAATTGCCATCCTTTCCTCTGCTTCCCTTTCTGCTTTCTTTTGCCGTTTACTTTCTTAGCTTCTGGACATGTGCTTTGCAAGTGTCACGTTTGCCTGCAGAGCCTACATATGAAGGCTGTGTTTTCATACTCTAGTACTTGCAACCAATTTTGTTGTTTGTAGATCAGACTTATTTTATCTGGCAGCCCTTTGCTTAGATCTACTTCCACACATATACGTACGAATGTGTAGACCCTTTCATCAATCCTTTCCAGATCTATTTTGATATATTTCCCTATGTTGTTCCCAATTCCTTCCAAGACTTGTTCACTCCAAAAGTGGAGGGGAAGGTTGTATAAACGGACCCAAACCGGTACTTTGGATATAGTCATGTTGGTTGGATCAAAATTTGGAAACCATGGGGTCATGAACAGTCACGACGTTCCCCAAAACCAAGGTCCAGCACTGATAATTGTATCCCTGACTTCCCTGGATGCAAATCTAACAATGAAAAAGCCCTTTGAGCATAAATGTATATCACATTCCATGGTCCAACTGTTAAATATCCAGTGAAATAGATCCGTAGGTTTTGGCCAAAAACTGTTGAAGCGACAGATTAGGGCCTGCGTTTCATAGTCTTTTACGAAGTCATCGATGCCTGAAGAATCAAAGTTAAGGGCTGGAGTTTGCCCTAGCTGATCCACTATGTATGGATTGGGTATATATCCGCCTTGATCTGGGGAGGACCCTGAATCTCTATTGCCTTGAAGGATGTTTTTATAGGAAGGAATTCCTTTGGGTTGATGTTGAGGTGTTGTCTTTTTCCCTTTACCTCCTCTTGAGAAGCTTGGTTGTCCTTGGGGCTTTGCCCCTTCTCTCAGCCTGAGGTTTAAAACAATAGATTCTTCTGGACTGATCTCATAACTTCCCAAAGATCTACTATCCTGAAGAGACCACCTGTCCCTAACCAAATGTTGAGTCTGAACAGGATATCCGGTCAGTGCCCAGATTTGTTGTTTCAGCTGCAAGATAGTGCTTCCTGCATGAACCCAAACTAAACAGGATTTCCCTTCGGGGGCTTTAATAAAAATCTGAAAGTGAGTTGATGTTACCTCAAAGTTGGGTTTTCGCTGAGTTCCTGATCTACTTGAAACGGTATCACTGCTGATTACCAAGGGCTCTGTCTGTAGGCTTTCTTCCAGATCTAACCTCTTATTGGATCTTTGCATGTCAAGATCTGTTTCCCTTCCGCCCGGTTGATGCGCTATTCCGTCAATCTGTTGCCTGGGTTCTGAGATCTAGGTTCTAGGTATTGAGTGTTTTCGAAAATTGGTCAGATCTGATAGATCCATCCCGGATCTACAATATTTGGCCCAACCCATTGTGAGAGGGGGCAGCTCTGTAGCATGTAGACCCCCATCTTTGATTGCACCTACCGAATCATTGTGAAAAACTACAGGCCCAAACCCTACCACGTCCCGAGTTCCTTCTCTTCTTCCCCTGCAGGAAATAGCGTGCATCACAATGAGATGAAGCACCTCTGCGTGTAGACAAGGCATCATATTCATACTCTGCTTCTTTTCCAAAGCTCCTGTCAGTGCAGATCTGCTCAATATTTGTTCAGAAGGTTCAGAAACCTTCGTATCGACAGCACGGTCCTCAGCGAAAGCGGGGTTTTCTCTCACAAGATCTAGGCTCATGACGTTCAAGGTTTGTTCGCCATCGTATTGCACGTTGAGCTCAATATCCACCGAGCGATGGTGGCACTGGGCATCACCTCCACAGGTGTTGCAGTCACAAGAGAAGCTCATTTCCATGGAGCGGTCCCAAAATTTCTTTACAGTTCAATACTCCTGAAATTAATCTCCAGTGGGTGACTGTGTTATTTCTCATACTTGACCATATGTTGTAATGAAAACTTCAATTTACAATAAATGCCCAAAATGCTAGTGCTATGGGAGGATCTTCACTTGTCTCTGATTTTCAAGATATAACTTTACTCAATGAAAGCATTGTACATAATAGTAAAAATTCTTCCTTGGATGAAAACATTTAGTACAATAGTCCATCCATGAAGATATTGCGAAAGCCTTTGAGATACATGAAAACACATGAACAACAAAGTAATGATTATATCTTGGAAATATTTGCAACTACACCTTCCAATCGTTACAATTAAGGTGGTTCTTTAGTTGTGTGCAACTTACAAAGTCACATTCCATGACAATGCAGTTTCTCGAGAGAGGTGGATTGTCTTCCATTTTGAGACTTCTTAGAAGTTTTTTTCCTAGGTTTTGATAGTGTGGTAACTGGTATTATGCACCATCTTCTTGAGGATCCTCAAACTCTTTAAATTGGAATGGAGGTAGATATACAACAAACTCTAATGAACATGTTCAGTCGTCACGGTGGTCATGTTTCTCTTTGAACATTCTTGACATCTATGGATCCAATCATTTCTCGAGATCCAACAATTTATGTAGACTACTGGTATGGTTTGCAGTTATAGACATTGTAGGTTAGGAAAAGTATCATTTTGTCAAAGGAGGAGGAAAAATTGAAAGGAAAAGAGAGGCAAGGAAAGCTCATTTACAAAAAATCAAAGGTAAGGAGAACACGTTACAAGTTCCTTTTGCATTCTGTTCCCTTGAAATCTATATTATGTCTATGAATTTGAGTTTTTTTCTAATTGGAAAAAGGTTCTTGACTGAATAAGAAAACATACAAAAAATAGGATAAAAATTCTAGAAAAGGGGACGTGGGCCTTCTGGTACACTCAGATATTTTGTGAATATAGTGGCCCCTTAGGTATTAGATAGCTTCAACCTATAGGTTTCAAAATTCCAGCGCTTTGCAAAATCTTCAATTTTGTCTTTTATCCCCTCTTGCATACTAACTTATAACCTTCTTCAGTGTAACTTCTTTCGAAGAAGCGGAAGGACGATGAGGTGTCTTGAGGAGGTTTGTCACCTTAGGTATGAAGGGTCTCAATTGTCTTAGAAAATAGAGTACATTGTTCAGATTAATACTCGATGAATTCGTACATTTATAACAATTTGTCAGTTGTCTTATCTATAGTCATAAAGTAAAGATGCTATTAGTGTATTTCCAAATATTCATTCTGAATGTCATTTGTCATTCTGAAAATAATATCCACTCAATCAACGTATCAACATCCATACATAAATTGATTGACGGAATTCTTTATGAATCAACTGACAAATGATTTTTCCTAGCTTGTTTCTCAGTAACAATGCACCTTTTTTTCTCATCTAACCATTTTAATTTCAAGTTGTTTCCCTTGACCTTTCTTTTTGTTTCTGCGTAGGATATACCAATATTGAAGCATGAAACAATGGAAAACAAACTTGTTCTTTTTTTATTATATTTATTACTGTTAATATGGCCCTCATAGGTTTCCAGTTTACTAACCATGTAAATTTAGTAGCAGCATTTGGAAATGGACCCAAACTCAACAACCATATTTCAAATTCTCAACGAAGTCCTTTATTGGAAGGTTGGTTTATATTACACCAACCATTATTTTAATCCTCCTTTTGGATCTAGTGTAGAAACATGTATATGGCCTAAGGACTTACAACACTAAGTCCAAAGAAGTTGCCTCCTTTTTCCAATAGACGAAATAAAAGAGCATGGGATTTCATGATTAATCTTACTAGATCAAAGTTGCACAACATTCACTATTCCTTTACCATCACTTTGTGAAATTCAATCATCCTGTAGTTTTCGAGAATCAAGGGACTCCATATTTTTCACATTGTTTCCTAGTACATTCTCTTAAATGATTTCCAATGAGAATAGGATTCAGATGAAGGAACAAGTTGTCTTCAAGTGAGAGGATGTTCGAATTTGACTGGTAGTATTAGTGTTGTAAAAGCTTCAGAAATAGAAATCCAAAATGAAATACAAGTTGTTGAATCTAGCATTAGCATAAGTGACATCATTATACCAAAAAATTACACTGATGTCACAATGTGAAGAAACAAAAAAGAGCTTGCATCTGACAACTACAAAAAAACATTCAATGATGCTTGTTGGCTCTAGATATCCAGGTATAATTACATTCATAAAATATGAAGGCCAAGTACATAGTTGATGTTCAATAATTCTTGCAATAATGGTAATATACTTGCTCACATAGTTTGGATCAAGAGGGCTTCAGACTTTATCCACTCTATCCCTTTGTGGGGCTTGCTGCAACTAATGCAACCACTATTACTACAAATTCAATAGAGGAAAACATTCAAATTGAGATTACAAGAGTTACTACTTCTTTGAACAACTTAATGAAAATGGTACACTTTTTATAATGCCTAAATGTGACAACTAAACTATGAAAAACATCAGAAATGATCCAGAGTACTCAAATGTCATGACTAGATTAAAACTGAAAACTAGGACAAGAGCAGCCAATAGAGCACCTAGTGACTAGAAACTGAAAATAAATTACACATTTTAATCCTCGTGGAGAGGTCACATATAATATGTTTCAATGGATCTCCAAAGTTTTACAATGAGTAACTAGAGGGAAATCATGTACAACCCCTAAAACTTGATAAAGGATTGGAACAGTCCCATAAGGAGGAACTTATTTTTCCAATTGAGGGACAATTTGGTGACAGCTATAAGGGAGTCAAAGACATGTTTGAAGAATCTAAAGAAGAAAAATAAAATGGTGGTGTCTTCCCTGTTACAAAGGGGAGTCTCATGGGCTCCCTTGAGGATGATAACGCTGACTAAGAAGAAAATTTTGAAATTTTTCATTTTGATGCCTTGAGTAGTGATAAAGGTGCTGCTACAAAGGAGGATCAATATGATTTGCTTAAAGAAAAAACTGGAGACAAGGAAATGGTCATGGAGTATTGGGTGGATGATTCTCTTTTCAGCATCATTAGAGACAACCATGAAAGTTTGTTTCCCAGTGAGGAAGAGGTGGTATAACAAAAGTAACAAATGAAGAATATGAACCAGGGTCTGGATGAGACAACATCATTGGCCTCATGGTCTATGATGGTATGATCACTTTCCTACAAGGATATATAATAAAAATGAGTTAGGTTGAAGAATTAAGGTGCATAGAATATCTAGGATATGAAGTCCCAAGGGCTGAAAGGAATAATTTCCTATTGGAAAATGTAGACCTCATGACACCAAACCATGCTCATGATATTGATGAAAGTATCGTTGTTTTGGAATCAAAAATTGAGAAAAAACATTACACGTTTATAGAAATACATTTGGAGGATTTTAACTTAAATTATTCATGCATGTCATCTAATGAGGACCTGGAAAGGATTTTGTGAATAAGATTCTATAAGTATGAATAAAGGTTTGATTCAAAATGAACACCAAGGAATAAATCTTTGATTCGAAATCAATAGAAGAGACGACATGATGAAGTTTTCCTTATCATAAAGAGAACCATTCTTTGAGCCCGAGCCATCATATAAATAGGAGTGTCCTTGGCCCCGGAAACAACCTTTCCTCTACTAGAATAAAAATATATTTTTCAAGAACCAAAGAGAGCTTGAATGTGGATGTTTGCACAAGAGATTTAGATGGTGGATTTAATGAACTTATCAGTGATAGGGGGGGTTTCTCTCCCATAATATGCTAGTTTCACAGTGATCAAGGACTTATAGGCTGATTTTTGCCTAGAATATTGAAAATTAATGATCCCATGGTATCAAAGGAAGGGAACAAGGACACTAACCCACCAACAACAACACTTTTGGCTTGTAAGTACTCTTATTCTAATATGTCGCTTTTTTTCTTGATGATTAAACATGGGAAAGGGACACTGCAAATTGAGATGATGAAGTGGATTCATTGGATCATTGACTTTTCCTTAACAAATCAATGTTAGTATGTTAATATTTGAGGTTTCTCAAAAAATTCTTTACAGAGCACTTGCTGCCAAGTTAGAACCATATACTATCTAGCAGTTTGCACATGAATTGGCATATATATTCTAGAATCTATAATACAAGGAGAGTCCTAGGGAAAAAAGCCTTTGATGATAAATATGCATGACCTCAGGATTACAGTTTTGTTGATATGCTATCACACATGAGAAACATCTTCAGGATCCAATGTGATCGTTTCCTAGGAAAAAAGGTATTAACTGCAACATTTTTCTTTCTGACAGTTAAAATGGCCTTGGAAAGACATTGCAACTCATCTTTTGTAGCCTCTATTATCGGTTCAAAGGGAAATCAAAAAAATTATCTCATAATCATGATATCATATTCAATAGGAAAAGGGTCCTTGATATGTACCAACATATATTAGGTCGTGGTGATGAAAAAATTAACTATAATTGAAGGTTTGAGCTTATATAGAATGTATTGTAGTGTTAGCACACAGCTTGTCCTTACAGATTGTAACGTTTCCTTTCAAATTTGTGGAGAGAGTACCATCTTAGAATATTCCAGTACAAGTTGGAACTAATATGCATCAACAAGTACGCAGTTCCAACCTACGTAGAACTCTTATATTACAAATTTTCCTAGTGAACTAATTATGGATAACTTTATTGTTGAACACTAGCAAGCATTAGAAAGTACACATATATTGAACTGCAATTTGTTTGTTCTATTTCTGAGAAAAGAGGAAAGGGAGTGTTGGCATTATTTTAAGTATGCATATAAGATTAAATTAAGAAAGTTATACCTCTTTCAACAATAATTTTTAGCATAAAAAAAGTGAAAATATCTCTACTCTATTATTAGTATCAACCCTAGATATTGCCTTTAAAGCAACAAAATGGTTGTCTCCAATAATTATATTGCATCCTCCTCCATATTTTATAGGAATAACTTGACAAACTCCATCAAAATAGCTCCATCCCTTCAATTTATCAATCTCATAGTTTTTCAAATTTCATTGGTTGTTCATCTTTATAGGTTTGCAAAGACCTAGGTATGCATATCTAACATGATGAAATCATGGTACCCAACTACGACGTGATGTTCATGATATCCACTTAGATATCTCCTCTTACTAGCACAACAAAATTCCTATTCAATTTTCCCAAACACTAGAGAAAATAGCACACATCTAGCATTCTAACACCTGATTCTGTTCAAATGAAAATTTGAGCCTTGAGGAAAATTTGGCTACAACATGTAACTTCATTCAATATTCACTGAAGCATAAATGGTCCACAAAAACTAGAAGCATGAGTAGAAACCAATTTTACTTGTCAATACAAAGAAATCATATGAGATAATTTTCACGTAGTCGAAGTATGAAATATCGAAGACAAGGTTTGTAATCTCCATCTTGGTGAATAAGTAGAATGTAGCATACATGAATAGGTAAAGTGTAGATGAGCCTAAATTTAGATAAGCTCTCCACCACCAGTGGTATCCCTTGCTACACAACTGAAAGTAGTAGAGGACAATAATGATCTCTGGACAAGTAATAACAAGGATAACAAAGACAATGAATAGAAACCCAAAAATGTAATAAAATTGATGCAGGAAAATAGATGATTAAATGAAGAACAATTTAATGAAAATTTCACCAAAGGGTAATATGCTCCCAATGAGTACTAAGAAAAATGGCTGCATGTACCATGCCTTCTTTTGGATCTACCTAGGAATTTTATTTGTCTTAACACGATATTCAGTTACAAGTTTCTTGTAGTCAAAGTAACTACCAACAAAGACCAAAGGTAATGATATAATAAACAATAAAATACCAAACTATCCATTATCCAAATGAGTACGACACCAAAGGGCTCTTCACCCTAAATTAATGCATTAAGGACAAAGAAAATGCCAAAAATAACTGCCAGGGAAGATGAACGCGGTCTTCAACATTTTAATTTTCCATTTTTACCCTTGAACTCTATATTGTGTCTATGAAGTTGAATTTTTTTCCATTTGGGAAAAAATTTGTGATTGAATAGAAAACATACAAAAACTAGGATGCAAATTCTACCTAAAGCGAGGTAAATCTTCTAGTACACTCTTAGATATTTTTTGAATATAGTGGCCCCTTGGGAATTAGAGGAATTCGACCTACAAGGTTCAAAAGTCCAACTCTTTACAAGGTCTTCAATTCTATCTTCTATCCTCTCTTGCATACTAAGTTATGGCCTTGTTTAGTATACGTTCTTTCCAAGAAGATAAAGGAAGATGGGGTGTCTTGAGGAGGATAGACACGTTAGGTATGAAGGGTCTCAATTATCTTAGAAATTAGTGTACTTTTTTGGCATTAATTGTCCATGAATTCCTACATTTATAACAATTTGTCATCTATCTTATCTATAGTCATAAAGTGAATATGCTATTAGTGTATTTCCAAGTATTCATTTTGAATTCCATTTGTCATTCTCAAAACAATATCCACTCAATGGATGTATCAGCATCCATTTAGAAATTGATTGATGGAATGCTTTATGAAGCAAATTACAAATGATTTTTCCTAGCTTGTTTTTCTGTATGAGTGCACCTTTGTTTCTCATTTGGTAATTTTAATTTCTAGCTACTGCCCTTCACCTTACTTTTCGTTTCTGCATAGGATATACCAACATTGAAGCTTGAAACAATGGGAAAAAACTTGTTCTTCCTCTTATTATATTTACTATTGTTAATATGGCCATCATAGGTTTGTAGTTGACTACCCATGTAAATTTAGTAGTAGCATCTAGAAATGGACCCAAACCCAACAACCATATTTCAAATTTTGAGCGAAGTCCTTTATTGGAAGGTTGGTTGACATTCTACCAACCATTATTTTAATCTTCCTTTTGGATCTAGTGTGGAAACATGCTTATTCCCTAAGAACTTACACCACTAAATCCTAATAAGTTTTCTATTTCTTCCAATAGACAAAATAAAATAGCATGCGATTTCATGTTTAATATTACTATATAAAAGTTGCACAACATTCACTCTTCCTTTCCCATCACTCAGTGGAAATCAATCCTCCTGCAGCTTTGGAGAATAAGGGGACTCCATATTTTGCACAGTGACGCATAGGGAATTTTATAATTAATTCCTAGTGGCCATGATTTTTACATCTTATTCCATATCAATGTCAAAGAGGTCGGTATATTGTTTAAAACAACAATACCTAACCTTATTACAGTTTTAAATTCATGAGTTCGTTTCTTTAATTACCGAAATGCCTAAAAAGATAAAACATTGCATTTTTTACCTTACCTATCTAGTTAATAAAACATTTAGCAAAATGTGACTTAAAATGGACATTGGGGTAGAGTTTCAAAATCTCCTCCCAACCATTGACAAAATGCTCAAATATACAACTATCACCTCCTAGTGAAAGAATCCTTTCCCAATGTCTACATTGCTAGATACTCCAGGGATTCGAAAGATTTTTTCCTAGCTCCACTTTTCTGGCTTAGGATATTTAACTACAGGCTTGCTCAATAATTCCATTGCAAGATGTATGGATATTGCTTGTGGTTAAAATATTATCACTTATGTCCCTTTACGTGGATAACATGTGTCAACATAAAATGTGTAGACATATCAAAGAGTATAATCTGAATGGTTGGTTCTAATGGATATATGCACAAAAGAATATTGTACATAAGCGTGAGTTGTACTATTACATTTGTTACACAGGAGGTGCCTTAATACTAGTTAGCCTTTGCCCTTATCAAATGCTAGTTATGTCTGATGGAGGATCATCAATTTCTCCTAGAGTGAATAGGTCCTCTTTACAGCTCAATATGTATGAAATATGTAACTAGGTGAGGGTTCTATAATTGATTTTAAAGAGGCTAGGTACATGCTATGGCCAATAAAGCTGAGATATGTCACTAGGTAAAGCTTATAAATAAATAAAAACAAAAAATTGTTGAAGCTAATACTCCCATAAAAATAAACAAATAAATAATAGTAATAATCTCTCTCTCTCTCTCTCTCTCTCTAGCTATATATATATATATATCATATATATATATATATATATATATTATATATATATATATATATATATATATATGTAGATATAGATTATAATATATATATTAATTAAAAGTAGGTATTAAGTATTAAAATATTTTTATTTTGGTTTTCTGTATCTTTCTAGGTTTAAATAAATCTAAGGTTAAGAATGTATTTATGTTGTTCAATCATTCATCTAGAATTAAATTGAATTGAGTATATCACTGACATATCAAAATTTGTTGTCTTGGTTATTTTTTTTCTTGTAAGTAGACTCTTCCTATCACTCATTTTCTTCACAACAAGAGCTATCACGACATCTACAACTATTTTAATTAGCTTTTTGGAGTGTTGGGAGTGGGATTTACTGCATTTTCAAAAAAGAAGATAATTATGGGAAGTAAGAAGAAGGCTATGGGCAATGTTTTATTTTGAAAATTACTTCTCAAAATGGTGTTGTTCATTTCCCATAGATAAAATTCATAGCTTTTCAAGGTTTTGTTTTCTCCATGTCTTTAGTGTTAGTTTATCTATGTGGTTTGGATAGTGCTCCAACCACAATGCTCTTCTTTTAGGATGGTTTTAGTTAGAACAATGTACAATAATGTTGAGTATAATAAAAAGTTACATCCTTTAGTAGTTTGTACAATAATGTTGAGAGTACATTTTTATTTGTGGAGAATAGAGATATGGTGCTCTAGGGTACATTGGTGCTCTCTTTTCCATATACTATCACAAGTGCACAAATACACTCTTATTTTTACATGGATAAGAAAATGACGACAAATTTGTATTTTATAGTTACAAGGATAATTATGTATTGGAGCTATATCTTGAGCCCTTCAATGCATCCTTTCATTGCCCAACATTACCATCTTCCATTGGTAATTGAGTTCAATTTTTGAATTGACATTTGTCTTCAAGACTATTTCATGATAAAGAAAGTATGCAACCATTGTTGGATTTCCTTCGAGCACACGAATACCAAAACCATGTCATTTTTCTTTACTTGGTTAATATATTTCATAATTTGGTTTGATATTTAATTCATCATTCATATATGCACAATAAATCTCTATCAAATAGTAGACAAGGATGGCTTGACTGTTTTCGATACATATAATATGAATTGATTAAAAATTCAAAGGGCTATTTCAGTTCTCATCTTTTTATTTCACTTCTTTAGAGAAAAATATATATTCAAATACAGACTCAACTCAAATCAAACTAAAATAAAGAATCCTAATTATGAATATGTTTCTCTCTCAAGTACCTTTTAATGACATTATTTTGTTGAACTATACTTGAATTTCATTGATAATAACCTAGATTTATATATTTCTTCTAACACCAAATTGACATCACGGTAAAAATATGGATATCCATTTAAATATAACCTAAATATGATTCAAAGAATATCACCTTTAGCCTAAGAACATGGAAGAATAATTTATGAGGTGTGAAGTTTATTAGACGCCCTTTTTTGTTTGTTTGTTTTGGTTAGAAAAAGGTTTTCTCTTGGTTTTATGTGACTTTCAATTTATCATATGTACCATGTTGAGAAATGCAAAAGAATAATGTGTGACATTTACCTTTCAAAAGTTGATGTTGAATGAAATGGTGTAGAGTTTAACCAAGCGAAAATTTTCTTTGGTAAAGGAAAAGAAACATCTTAAGAAGAATCCTAAGAATACACCATATACATAATTTGAACATAAGTAATATATGGCTTTTTCTTTTGCAAATATGTTCTTTTTTCTACCCAAGATATTACAACAAGAAAAATATTGATCGTGTAGAAATCATTTGAGGACCTCATTGAGGTCAATTTTTCTAATGTCTTACTTGATTGATACCTTATCATGACAGGAAGACTTTAAATATGAATCAATATGTTCTTGAAACAAATTAGATTCAACATTTATAGATATACAAGATAAAAACAAATCTCAATGCCTTTGTTTGATTCTTAATTGACTCTATTGTGGGAAAGTAATAGGAAATGTGATTGGAAAAAGGATGGGAAGACAATGCAGACCATGTATTGGATATGATTCATTTATTGTTGGAGATCCATTAGCCACTTGATCCATCAGCTTTGGAAACATTTCTAATAGGGATTCCTATGGTTTTTAATGTTGTGATTCTTTCACCTCATGGTTACCTTGGGCAAGAAAATGTCTTAGGAATTCCAAACAAGAAATCGGTGGACAGGTAAAGAATTTTTTTATAATTGCAATGTCCATTCCATGATATCCTCTCTTTATTGTTTGATCGTGTTTTGAACGTTTCTTTTTATTTTGTTTTGTCTTTTAAATATAAAATTGAAAATACTTGCTACAATGTCCATTTAAACAATATCCAAAGCTTGAAGATGAAATTAGTATTACACGATATTGATTGAAATCCTTTTAGCTCTTTTCTATTAAAAGATTTTCTTGACTATTAGAAAAAAAATCATGTTGTTATTTGAGCACATGCTTTTTATATACTTTACCAAGTTTATGCATTAGAGAATGAAATGTTGTTACAAATAAAATGACAAGGATTAGACATCACACCTAAGATTAATTATTTTCATAATCTATCTACAACTTAAGATTTTTAGCATGTAACTTAGGTTGCATGATTGTGCCTAATCTTTCCCTAAAAGTTGAATATTAAGTTACTAAGGTGTTGTTTTTTATGGTCACATTTTATTTGTTTTGTTAATACATGTTATCTAGCCACATAGTGGTCACTATCACCCAACTGAAGAAAACTTGTTTGAGTTTCTTACTTTTATGGGGAATAATTGCTTTGACATTGCTAATGTTGAGGTATATGTTGTATAAATCCTTTATATTATACTTTAGTTTATATTCTAGTATTCATCGTCTTTCATGTCTTACACTATGCATTGTATCTTATTTTGTTTTCATAAAAGGAACTTAGTATTTATGATAAGAAGCAGGAATTGAAGAAAGAGGAGAATAATAACATTGGAGAAACAAATGCAAAAAGAGATAGAGAAGAGAACTGGTCTAGTGACACCCTTAGAGCAAATATCCCACATAAGGAACGCATATGGAGACTAATGGTCAAATCTTCAAAGTTGGTGAATTCACGTGTAATGCCTTGACAACAAAATGATAATTTTTTGAAGTGATGAAACAATATTTCATGTATAAATTGTAGTCCAACCAATATTAAGTTGGAAACTCATATTGTAATACTTAACATTTCATATAATATAATTTATGTGATTGAAATTATTTATAGTTGTACTTGATATTGCTTATTATTGTAATTAACATATGTAACTTTGTGTTTTCATATTAGATGAACATGCATATCATATGAATTTTTTTTAATTGAGTCACAAATCAATACTAATAATTTAATGTTTATTAATAATTAATCATAAATCATCTAAAAATACTAAATTATTAGTTTATATTGATTAATGATGAACATAAATAAAAGAATATACGACTAAATTATTTCATTTCTAAATATTATTAATGAAAGTAAATGAAATGAATATAAACTACTAAATTAGTCATTTATATAATGAATATGAAACTACCAAAAAAGATAAATGACCACTGCAAATGATAAATTTGTGATTACAAATGATGACTAAATTTTGAATATATATGACTATTAGTATCTAATCTATAGTATCTTATAACATGACCAAAATTTAGTCGTATGTCTTTGGTCATTAATTGGTTTAAACAACGACTAAAAATTCCATATATATGACTATTAGTAGCTAATTTACAGTATCTTATAACATGACTAACATTTTGGTCATATTTCTTTGGTTATTAATTGGTTTTCTTGGGTGATCATATAGTAATATATTTTATTGTATATTTAGTCATTAATTGTGGCAATTAATAGCTAAATCAATGACTAAATTAATGACTAAATATACTACTATACGATAAAATTGAGACAACTAATTAATGAATAAGCTAAAAATGACTAAAATCTGGTCGTGTTATAAGACACTCTAAATTAGTTACTATTGGTCACCAACTGAAAAATGGTTGTTTATACGCAAATTTTAGTCATTTTTAGTAAAAAATTAGCCATTTTGTACTAGTGGTGGAAGTGGCTGACTTGATTTGATTTGTATATTTTAATAAGAGTTATTTTTTTCTTGTATATCATGAGTATTTATATTTTTTATTATGTGGCTTTGATTTTTATTCTGTCGTTGTTATAATTTTGGTTATATGCTAGTTATAAGCATGGTTTCATGACAAATTCTAGTTATGGCTCTTAATATGTTTTGATTACTAAATGAATGGTTATTGAATGAATGAAATAATAGATGTTTTTGTAGCCATTGTGAGAGGGAATTAGACCTCCTTTATAATTCCTAGAAAATTATCAAAACCCTATGTTCATATATGCATTTATGGAATGTAGACCACATGTTGACAATGTGTTTGATGAAATGCCTAGTATGTTCTCATTAGTCTAGGTCAAGTTAAGAGTTGAGATAGAATTTTTAGCTTTGTCATTGTGTTAATTATGGTTCTTTGGTGAAGCTATTGAATTAATGAATAGATAGGTATTTATAACCTGCAGGTACTATGTACAAAAAGTGTTTATATAAATGAGTAATTTAGACCTCCAACTTCCTGGGGTCATAACTTTGTCATGCAATCTCTATTTTACTATCATAATACCTTGTTTCGAATATATCCATGAGGAGGCCAAGAAAAACTAGTAAACTCATATTTTTGTCTAGAACTCGAAATTGCCTCAGAAGTTTAGAACCTAAAAAATGCCAAAAATAGAAACATGTATTAAATTAAGGAAATGAAACTGAAAAAAAGAAAAAATGTTGGCTCAAGTTATGATGATAAAAGTGTGATCCAGTATCACTAGGTATTTGCAGACAGTTATGGGCATGTGGACTCCATTTTCCATAAGTTCATCTTGGAAATCGGATCTCACATGGTAACTCTCAACTCATGATTACCCTGAAAAGCTTGTGAATAAGGGTAAATGTGGGAGGATGCCATTACAACGTGGTGCCAAAGAATGGTCCAACGCTTTGACTAGATGGGTGGAATGTGTTTATTGTGCATGCATGAATGTTGTATATTTGTTTGTTATGTATGCATGGTGGTACCCATTTTTATAGTTGTATTATCATGTAGAAGTTGATGAAGTGTTGTTCGGATGTATTTGTCATGAATGCATGTCGTTTGTATATGTATTTGTTATGCATGTTGATGTCTATATGTTATTATGCATACATTATATGGGAATGGTTTTCATGCATGAGGTCATGGTCTGCATTTGGTATTGTCATACATGATATTGGAATATTGATATGATTATGTTTATACATGTATTGCGCTAATACAAATTGATCTTACAGAAGAAATAACCTCCCCTAAACTTCGATGAGGTATGTTTAATTGTGTTTATGTTTGGTTTATCTGACATACTATGTCTGCATGAAGAAGATCAAATATGAAAATAAAAAAGGTGGACTATAGTTCACATGACTCTCCCTACAAATCAGATGAGTATCACAGTGACAAGTACTCCCCTCACATATAAGACACTTTGAGAAGTTTGAATGCAAAGATAATGTTATGAAACCAACTGAAGAAAAGATAGAAAAGATAGATCAACGCCTTAGAATTCAACCTCTTCGAGGGGGCAACCTCCTTTACATTACAT
>APFE031349350.1:0-37156 GCA_000404065.3 Pinus taeda
TATATTAAATTTGTCTTTTATTCAATAGTTGTTTAAGTCTTAGTTATTATATGTTTGTCTTCTGTTATAAAAGAGTTTATTCTTGTTTTATATAAGAGTTGGAGTAGATATCTTTTTCTTTAATAAAAAGAGAGGAATAACAGTGATTGTATATGATGTATTATGTTTTAAAGATATATTCAAGTAAGATTTGTAAGTTGCTTTTGTTTAAGAGAGGAATAATATTGATGGTATATGGTATGTTATTTTTTCAAGATATATTTAAGTAAGTTTTGTATTATAGATAAATTGTTTTTATTTCTTTCTTTCTTTCTTTATATATATATATAGCTTTAAGGGTTGTATTATTTGGTTTAAAGTTAAATGTAAAGTTTTATATATTGGTTTTAGGTGTTGCTAATTAGAATTAGACTCTCCTAGATTTTTTTTAGAAAAAAGTAATGTAATTATGCTCATGCATTTAGATTTTTGGAAATGTGGAAAGGTACGATCATATATATATATATATACACACACATCAAAAAAAAGATTTGGTAAGTTATTAGTTCATATAATTTATGTTTTTTTTTTTTATATTGTATATTGTGATCATTTTAATAAATATTATTTTGCTATTTTGAAAGTTTTTATTTCATTTTTTTTATGCTTTGAAATTTTGATATTTTGATAGTTTTCATTGTTGATTATGGATGCTATGGGGTGAAAATGTGAAATTGAGAAACACTTTTAGCTTATTTCTGACATAAAAAATTGTGAATATTAATGTTTTCTCAATTTCAGCTAGTAGAAACTCATATTTTTCTTGAGAATTTTGTAGTACAGTAAAAGCAATGTTTCTAGAGAATTGTCTTGCCATCATACTTACATGTTTTATAAAAAAAAATATTGATATATAGCTTGAGATATTTGGTGGACATTGAATACTAAAGACAAAGTAAAAGAGTTTTGGAATTCAAATTCTTCTTCGTTACAAAACGAAAAGTTTATGGAGTGTAATTGGAATTTTATGGAGAGTAATGTTGATGTGAATATTTCCCTTACTACATTTGTCAAGCATAAACCATGGTATGTCAAGCCTTTGAATGTTCCCCAAGATTCAAACTTTTTAAATTTTTAAGTTTCCATGCCCTCCTTCTGGCCTTTATCATCAACTTGTATATGCGATTTTTTTCAACATTCTTAAGGGATATTGGTCTCGACTTCATTCACTATGCATTTTTCTTCCCCATGTCACATGCATTGTTGGCTTGCCTATGACATTCTTCGTTATTTCCTCTCAAAAGATGTTAGAAGGACACTAAGTCAAAGTAGGGTAGAAAATTCTGAGCTATCTTAATGATTTGGTTCATGGTAGTGTTCTTGGTTTTTGTAGTATAGATCATGTGTCTAATAATGATCATGAAATCTCCTATAAGTTGAATTGTTTTTTTTCCCATTCTTTGTGCCATGGTAAGAGAGCAAGCCATACATTTATACCTAGTTGTTTTTCTTCCATCGAAGCCCCCAACCATATATAAATTCAATGATTCCTTCAGGACTAATGACAATCCCTCCCCCTCTGGCCGCCCTAGGATTAACTTTTGAAGCTCCATCAAATGGATGGGTCCATTTTTTTTGTGGATCTGAGCTATTCCACAAGACCTTCCGAGGATAACAGCATAATCCATTTGGCTTGAGAGGGCTAGGTACACCAAGAACTTCACGGGCCTCGGAACACTCCCACTGGGTTAACCAAGTAGACTCCAATGTATCCAAGGAAGGGTCTTTGACTAGTTTATGAAATTTCATACATGCTGAAAGGGCACTCATGACTAGAACCTAGCATATTGCCTCTTCCCAATATAACCATATTTTCCAAATGACATACTTTGGAAGAGTGGACCAAATATCCTCTTGGAGTGAAGGGAGCCTAAATAAGAATTGGTCCAAGAGCTGAAGAAGGTTTGGATCTCTCTAGGTGAGATGGTTCTAAAGAATAGAGGACCAAGAGCCACAACCCACGCCCCCTTTGTACAATGACATTAGAGAAAGAGATGTGAGATAGTCTCCTGCTTTGATTCACAAAGATGGCATCTAGAGGGGCTAATCCATCCCATTCTTCAAATATTCTCTCGAGTAAGAATTTTCTTATGAGCAAGCAACCAATAGAAAAAAAAATGATTTTTGGGATGGAATTTGTTTACCAGATTTTTCCCCATATCGAATTTTTTGGAGGTAAATGGGTGCAAGAGAGCATGTGGAGATATCCTTCCTTGACTGAGTATGATGTAGGAGCATACAACTCAGCGATTTCGTTTTAATTCTAGCTAACTTAGCGAGTCTTGTGTTTTTCAAGGAAGTCAGATTCTTATGTATTAATTCTTAATGTTTTGAGTAATTAGAATAGGAATTAATTAGATAGTGTGAGGATATTTGTAAATGCTCTCGAATATAAGAGAACATGAGAGATGATGAGTGATGATGAGAGAGCTCGAAATCAATTATAAGTCTTAGACTAGAAAGTGGTGTCATGATTCATGGAACTAAAGAGGATTCTTAGGGATTACTAGAGCTAAAAGTCAACTTAGAGGATATTTAGGTTTTAGTTCACGAGATTAAGGATCTGAACGAAAATTGGTTTAACAAAACCTTTCGTATAAATGTAAGCCTAAAAGTCATAATAGTGAGGTAGATAGTCAATCAATCACTCATGAGTTAGAGAGTGAGTCATTTAGGCCTACGGGGAGGAATGGAAAGGCCACTAATATTGAAAATTAGGCCGAGGAAGAAATTCTTGTGTAAATGGTTGTTTACTAATATAGATAACTCGACTCTGAGTTTGTGTGATGTGTATTTGAATTGTAAGTTGTTTGTGAACTTGAGTAATTCTGTGTAACCTAAGTTGCAGGTGTGTAGAATTAAAGAAGTGCAGAGAGGAGTGTTATGGTTTTACACATAGAAAATCTGGAGAAAGCCTTTAATGTTACAAAAAAGGTGAAAGAAGCATAAAGGCGTGAACAGAGATCGGGATCAGAGCAGGAGAAAATCGTAAGGCGACAGCAAATACATGGGCAGAAAGTCAAATGGGCTATTACATAGTAAGAACCAAATGAATGTAACTGTGCACATGAACCATTGGATTAGTTAGATAAAAGGACAAGGTCTTGTGCGATAGAAGGCTAAGATTAAGGCACGCAAAATGAAGTCAAGAAGATGAATGGCAGAGATTAAGCAATAACCCTTTATTAAGGCGAGTTATTTAAAGTTTTGTATTGAGCACGTGGGTGGTATTCGCAAGTGGTACATAGTTCCTCATGCACCCTAAAGGTGTTAAGCGGTCTTTCAAAATTTCACGTGATTACCTTTATCAGTTGACACGTAGCAAACGATGGATAGAGAAAACCACTTTTCTCGCGTGCTCTCAATTTGATATTGGTCGAGCTTCATTTCACGGGAGATTGCACGATAGCTGTTCGATTGAACGAGTCATATCAACAGTAGAGACTGTTTAGGCTAGTTAGCAAGTGGACGACATGATAGTCATTAGATCGGATGAGGCAAATCAACGGTCGAGATTATCTAAGTTTTTTAGCGATCGGATGACGCGATAATCATGAGTTCGAGGAATGACATCGATGACAGAGAGTTAGCGCACTAGGGAGAGCATCGATGTATGTGCAAATGTTTTTGAAATGGTGGAAAGGTAAGGTTTAAGTGTGGTTTATGAGATATTTATATTATACAGGAATGATAATAGGAATAAGCGGGATTGATGTACTTCAGGTTAAGTTAAGAACTAACCAAAGGTTAAGAAAGGTTGTAAGGTTCCACTTAAAGGTTTATCAAAGGTTTAGACTTTGGATAGCTAAGTCAAATGTTTCTGCATAGTGTTTATTTAAATAGCCTTAAACTTTGACTAAGTGAAAGTTTTACTAAGTATGGAATTTTTGGAATTCCTGGGACATGCATAGTGTGACATCAAATTATATTTACATACTATAGGTATATGTCGCTTAGGTTGCAACATTGGAGTATATGTATCTTAGGTTGGCATCATTTGGTGTCAGAGAAGAACAAGGAAATTCTGCATGTAAGAATTCTTTGAGAAAACATAGAACAAAGTTATGCTTTGAAGATGTGTATGGATGCAAGAGGAGATAAGATTTTAAATCTAAGAAACAGTAGACACACAAAGATAAATTGTAGCAGAATTTGCGGATGCAAAGGAGACAAAGAGCAATCAATTCAAAGTGTAGGTGAGTGCTAGAACCAGATCATGCAGAGGTCTTGAAGGTGAGGAGATTGTAGCAACCTAGAGCAAGGAGTGCTCAATTGGTTACAAAGGAGAGAACCAGAGAGATGCCAAAAGACTGTGCTCAAAGGAGAGAATCATAGCGAGGCATGTGTAGCAAGAAGGAGACTTGTTACTGAAGAGTTTTTGTTGCATCTCATAGAAAGATCATAAAGGAAATACCATAGAAGATGTGGATAGAATTGCTAAGGAATGAAGAAAGCTAGTAAGAATTTTTGATTGATAGAATAGGTGGTGAGAACCTAGTATATCATTTGTGATTCAAATACAAGAGGATAGTTGTGTTCTTAAAAGCTGAATATGAGTTGAAGCCTAGAATGAGCATAGAGAATGCTCAAAGAGGGTCCATAGAATAGAGAACCAAGTTCTTTCTAAAAGACAAAGTATAGAGGAGAGCCTGCTGAGGTGAGTGAGTGAGGAACTCATGAAGATAGAGAAGAGGATGACTATTGATAGTCATAAAAGAGATAACGAAGGTTCTGAGGAAGACCACAATAGAAGAAATGTGAAGAAGGAGGATGCCAAAGCAAAGGGAGAGAGAATGAGTCAAGAGGGGCATGACAAGGACATCGTCGAGTTAAAAGAACAAATCAATGTATTAAGGATGATACTAGAGGAAAACCAAAGACAAGGTTGGGTTTTGAGGAAAAAGGAAGTCTAGTGGTATAAGTTATAGAGAAGGCTACAATAGAAGAAAGTGAAGTGGCTAGTAGAGAAACTCAAAGAAGTTGAGTTGGAAATGGAAGTTTCCATTTGTGAAGCAGAACAAGGTGAAGTTCAGGGTAAAGATGAAGACTAAAAATGTGGGGAAGATCTTATGAATTACTGTGAGAATTCAAGACAACAAGGAGATATGATGTCTAGAGAATCAAGTGACACCATAAGGTCTCATGTTCTTAAAATTGATAGTTTGTGTATAATTCCAGGTATTGTAGGAGAAAAGAAACTTTGTAAAGATGTCTTCAGGATGGATGAAGATTTTGAAGTGAAACTTGACAAAGGAAATTTCTCAGAGGAGGAAGAATTTGATTGGTTACATGCAAAAGAGTCCGTGGATAAGTTACTTAATGAATGAAGACAGTCATTTGAAGCTATCATATAGATGGAAGATCGGGATCTTATTATGATGAAGAATGAAGGAATATTGTCTTAGACAGGTAATCTAATGAATTCTAGTGAAGGACAAATGCATGATAATATTAATGCAGATGATGGGACAATGATAGCCATTGAAGAAGGGCTAGAGAGAGACATGAAGAAAAAGTGTATTGAAGAAGAAGGATATCTACTGAAATATGTTAATAAAAAAGAAGTCCATGTGAAAGATTTAACAAAGGGAGAAATGACATATGATGATTGGTCACTAACAATGGAAAGTCTTGTAGAGAATGATCAATCTTTTGAAGCTGTCAAAAGTATGGAAGAGTATCTTTCAGAAGATGAATAATCTGAAGTAAATAATGGTGGAGAATGTCTCTTAAATGAGAAAAGTAGTGAATTATTGCAGTAGAAAGAATTTAGTAATACATTTATGTTTGAAGTTGTTACAACATAGAAACAATTTCTTGTGAGAAGAGGAGATGAGAATCAGTGTGAAGAGCTGAGATGTGAAGCAACAGTTGAGATTGTTGAACCTTGTAATTTTCAAATTGACAATTTGTGTACAAATGCAAGAATTATAAGTGATGATGAAACACTTATGAAGCGTCAAAGAGAAGTTAAATTATCGGAATATTTTCTAGAAAAAATCAGAGTATGATAGTGTGATTCTTTAAAGAGGTTGAATCACCATACTGATGTGCTGATAGAGGAGTAAAAATCAAAGTAGCATACTAAAATGTTTCCAAAGGAAGAAGAGGCACTGAGGCCTTATGTGTTTTATTTTAATAATTGTTTTGTGGGTGCCGGTTTTGTTGCAGATGCTGGAGAAAACATGGCACATACGAGAAACCAGGTAAATATGGAAGAGGAGGAAAAATATATTGGAATCAATGAACAACATATTGATGTATTTAAGAGGAATCAAGTACAAAGGAAATTGAAGGACAATTTACTTTCTGAAAGTAAATTTCTAGATGTTGAAGAGAGGTTGTTTGGAAAGAAACAAGAGGGTAAGGATGAAAGGGCACTAGTAAGAAACCAACAACTTAAAAGAGAAGACAACAAATAATAGTTTGAAGATGAGTGGATAGAGTACAAAAACAAATGGTAGAGTAGTTATCAGTCAAAAGATAAATTGGAAATAGAGATTGAAAGAATAATAAGATTGATCATAAAGGTGCCTCAGAAGAAAGCAACAGTAAGAAGACCAAGAAACAGAAAAAGAAAGACAACATATATTGTGAAAGCATAGCTAGTGGGGCAAAGCAACATAAAGTGTGGAAAACTAGAGAACAACAATAAATAACAGTAGCAACCAAAGGCAAATCACAGAACAAATTATGGGATGCAGGAAGACAAAGTTCGGAAGCACATGATTAGGAGATCATGATTATTTTAACCTTGGAAGTGTGATGCAGGAGCATATAGCTCAATAATCTTGTTTTAATTTAGGTTAACTTAGGGGGTCTTGTGTTTTCAAGGAAGCTAGATTCCTATGTATGTAATCATTAATGTTTTGAGTAACTAGAATAGGAATTAATTAGATATTGTGAGGATATTTGTAAATTCTCTTGAACATAGGAGAACATGAGTGATGATGAGTGATGATGAGAGAGTTGGAAATCAATTATAAGTCTTAGACTAGAAAGTGGTGTCGTGATTTGTGGAACTAGAGAGGATTCTTAGGTATTACTAGACTTAAAAGTGGAATTAGAGGATATACAAGATTTAGTTAAGTAGATTAAGGATTTGAACTAGAATTGGTTAAATAGAACCTTTTATATAAATGTAAGCCTAAAAGGTATAATAGTGAGGTAGAGAGTCAGTCAGCCAGTCAGGGGTTAGAGAGTTAGTCATTTATGTGTACGGGCAGGAAAGGAAAGGCCACTAATATTGAAAATCAGGTCGAGGAAGAAATTCATTTGTAAATGGTTTTTTATTAATAAAGATAACTTGATTCTAATTTTGTGTGATGTGTGTTTGAATTGTAAGTTGTGTGTGAACTTGAGTAATTCTATGTAACGTAGGTTGTAGGTGTTGTAACGTAGGTTGCAGAATCAAAAAAGAAGTGTAGAGAGGAGTGTTATGGTTTTATGCACAGAAAGATTCGGAGAAAGCCTTTAATGTTACATCGAACATGAAAGAAGCATAAAGGCACAAGCAGAGATCGAGATCAGAGCAGGTGAAAATCGTAAGGTGAGAACAAATACATAGGCAGAAAGTTGAATGGGCTATTACATATTAACAACCAAAAGAACGTAACGGTGCATAGGAACCATTGGATCAATCAAATCAACGGATGAGGTTATGTGCGATAGAAGGGTAAGATTAAGTCATGCAAAATGAAGCCAAGAAGATGAATGGTAGAGATTAAGCGATAACATTTTATTAAGTCGAGTTCTTCAAAGTTTTGTATTGAGAACGTGGGTGGTATTCGTAAGGGGTGTGAAGTTTCTCACACCTCGTAAAGGTGGTAAGTGGTCTTTCAAAATTTCAAGCGGTTTCGTTTAGTGACTAACATGTACCATACAATGGAGAGAGAAAACCATTTTTCTCTCTTGCTCTCGATCTGATATCGGTCGAGCTCAATTTCACACGAGTTTGTGGAAAATCTATTCAATTGAATGGATCACATAAATGGTAGGGTTTTTCAGGTTATTTGGCGAGCTGAATTGTTATATGTTAGATCGGATGAGAAAGATCAACGATGGATATTAGCTAAGTTTGTTAGCGATCGGGTGACGCAATAACCATCGGATCGAGGAATGAGATCGACAATGGATATTTAACGCGCTAAGGAGTGCATCAATGTATGTGTAAAGGTTTTTGAAATGGTGGAAAGGTAAGGCTTAAGTGTGGTTTATGAGATATTTCTATTATATGGGAATGATAATAGAAATAAGCATGATTGATGTATTTCGGGTAAGTTAAGAATTAACCAAAGGTTAAGAAGGATTGTAAGGTTTTGCTTAAAGGTTTATGAAAGGTTTACAATTTGGATAAATAATTCAAACATTTTTGCATAGATTTTATTTAAAGAGCCTTAAACCTTGACTATGTGAAAGTTTTACTAAGTATGGAATTTTTGGAATTCCTTGGACACGCATATCATGAAATGAAATTGGATTTGCATACTGCATGTATAGGTGGCTTAGGTTACATCATTGGGGTATATACAACTTAGGTTTGCATCAGAGTAGCTGGCACTCTACCAACCCCACTTGCCTTCCTCATATAGTGCAATCGGGGCACACCCTTGAAACTTTTTCTAGAGCCTTTCTCTTTAGGGGAGAAGAGCCTCAGGGATTTTTTATAACTGCCACCCCTTCCAACCTCCATGCTCATTCCACTCAATGATCTAGTCCAATGTTTCCATTCCCCTATTTATCAAGAGGAACGGAAGATACACCAAGCAAGAATGAGAATGCATGGGCTAAATTCCCATTACAGAATTTGAGAAAATTTTGATGGTGGCTCCATTTCCTCAGAACTTGTTCAAATTATCCCTGGAGGAGTTGATCATACACCATATAGGGGAACCGAATCTAGTGGCCACATGGCCATTCTGAACAATAACTCATGTTAGTAATTGAAATTCAATAAAAAATTTCTCCTCTTGCCATATTTACAATTCCCGGGTCCCTCATGCCCAACCCTCCACATTTTTTTTGGGCTTTAACTGTTTTCCAATTCACTAAGTGGTATTTCTTTGTATATTTTTTACCTCCTTTCCACATGATTTTTCTTATATGTATAACCATTTGATGAAGAACACTTTTGCAAGCTTTTAAAGGAGTGAACTAATATCAAGGGCTTGTCGATAGGACTGATTTCACCAAGATTTCCCTACCTGCAGTATTGAGTCAAGTCCCACCATAGTTTACAATTTGTGGTTTCATTTTATCCTACACCTTTTGCCAGGAATAGGGAGTAGTGTGACCACGAATATTGGAATTCCTATGTAATTGAAGTCCTTCCAATCTCTCATAGCTTTGTATCCTAGAATTTCTTCAATCTTTTTTTCTTTTAGCCTTCAGATATTCCAACTCTATATTTGGTTTTTTATATCATTCATGACTCCCCTAGATGTCGTGAGAAATTTGTTGAGAGTGTTTTTGAAGCACCTAGCTATAGCGGTAGAGGCACCTCCCATTAATATTGCGTTAGCCACAAACTCATCGTGATTTATGCTTTTGATGCCTTCCCAGAATCGATGCCATGAATGCTGAGATAGGAACATTTATTCTCTGAAGTTTTTCTCAGAGCATCAAGCATAATTAAATATAATAAGGGTGCGAGGGGGCAGCCTCTCAAAAATTTGAAGAAGCCAGCAACCCTATCATTCAGCATCGGAGCAATCTGGGGTGAGGCAATACAAAGGCTATCATGCTTATAAATGTCTCATCAATCCCTAATGTTTGAATGACATTCAACTAAAAACTATGTTTAACCCGGTCAAAGGCCTTCGCCATCTCCATCTTAACGATCATGCATTGATCTCCTCTTCATTAGTTATATTTTAGAGCCTCTTAGATAAGGATGATTAGTGAGCACGCAACTGACCTTAAGCATAGGAGAATCAAGTCTTCTGCTTTAGCAGAGCATGTGGAGAAAGCCAAACAGCACGTTTGTATTGAGGAGGCTAGTGTTATTGCTAGAGTTTCACAGTTCCATCATCGAAAATTTAGGGAAGCCTTTGAGATTGAAAAAAGGTTGAGAAATCTCAATAGAGAGGATGGCTGGAAGATCAGTAGTTTCTGGGTCCCAGCATTCTCATCCTAGTCATTTCTCCCCTTCCTCCCCTCCCTCATTTATAGCTTCTTCTTGTTGTCATGTATCCTTTGGCCTTTGTTCTTTGTTGAGTTGTTGATATAGTATGAGGTTTTTTAATAACATTTAGTTTATGCTTTTAGTTATATACTAATAATTTTAACTAATAAAAGAAAAATAATTACTTTAATATTGAAATCGATCTATGATATATGCTAATTTAACAATTAATTAAATCTAAATATTTAAAATATTATAGTTTTATTCTTTCTAACACTTGAATTAATCTAATATTTATATTTTTATATATATTTATTAAATAGTTAATACCTTTTATAACTAACTATTAATTTAATAATCATTTAAGTTAATTAATTTTATTATATATATATAGATATATTTATAAAATAGTTAAAACCTCTATGTAAATTCATATGTCCCTTTAAATTTTAACTTATTTTTATGCCCCTGGTCCAGTCCAACTAACCATTTCCTAGTCAAATTTAGCCATTAGTCAATATAGTCATTGCCTAGTCAAGTATTATAGCTGTTGGAGGTTCTTCTCTGACTATTTAACTTGCAAAGCTGGATCTGATTCTTCAACTGGTTGGTTCGAAATGCATCGACAAATGAAATATCATGTGATTTACGCTGAAAAATATCTCCTAAACATGATATGGATAATGGAAGCCTCAATTCAACAAGCATGATATTGTCAAATATTTGTCTCTGATGGACAAAACCCCCCTCCTTTTTAGAGATTAAGAGGGGAAATAATGACTAGACATGACACGCCAGTAGCTTCGAAAATATCTTATAAGAGACATTACAGAGGGAAATCACCTGAAATCTAGAGAATGAGCCAGGATTTGATTATGTAGGGATTAAATCCAAAAAGGTAGAGTTTATGTTTTTCCCCATAGTACCACTTAAATGAGCATCCCACCAGCCTACATAGGTCCTTCTTAGTCACATCCCGGAGGGAATGGAAAAAGCTTGTTGAGAAACCATCCATACCCAACACCTTATTAGGGGTAAAGGAGAAGATTACTTTTTGGATTTCCTCCTGTGTCAGAGGAAAATTCAAAGAATGATTCCAATGGTACATAATTTAAGGAGTATCACACTAGCCTACATAGGTCCTTCTTAATAACATGCCAAAATGAATGGAAAAATTTGGTAAAGACACCATTTAGACCCGGTGCCTTATTAGTGAGGAAGGAGAAGATTACTTTTTGGATTTCCTCCTGTATCAAAGGAGTAGTCAGAGAGTGATTCCATTCCTTCAAAACTAAGTGGGGAATTCCCTCGAGGAAGAAGTATCTATTTTCTAAGTCCCATTTATGATCCTTAGTGTATATATCTTTAGAGTTCCCTATAACAAATATTTTAATTTCTTCAAACTTATTGATGATCTCACCCCTATGAGTAATATTGTTTTTAAATTCTCAAAACTTAGCTTGTTTGTGAGACAACTTAGTATTCTTATCCCTTGCCTTAAGCTAGTTATTTATTGATTGTAGTCTCTGGTACTCGTCTTCCTTCTAAGAGTTGTGTGTAGGCTCTTGGAGGTTTTGACTTCCTTTTCTATATCTAATTCTTGGATCAGAATGGTTTCAATTCTCCCTTGAATTGCTTCTAGTTTTTCTTCCATATTTTTTATGTTTAACATTCTTTCGAATTTATGCTCCTTGAGCCAAGTTTTGATGTCTCCTTTAATTTTGTGAATATTAGCCTCCTAGATAGTAGTTTTGTTTCCATCAATTCAACTTGGCCATGAGATGGTGACCATATTGAAGAAGTTAGGAATTTACATCCATTAGGGATAGTAACAAAAGGGAATAGGGCCCAAATCCAAAGGTAGGGAGATGTCTAGTTGAATCGACCAATGATATGATCCAGCGCATTGGATGACGGAGGATTTAATGCTATAATTCAAAGTGACGATACTTTCAATAGAAAGGAACTGGTCCAGATGGGCCACTCTATGGTTTGGACCCACTCTTTTGTTAGTCTAGGTGTATGAGAATTTTTCAGGTTTGACATCATATAGGTTCAAGGCTAGGATGAGGTCGTCCATGTATTCTTGCTAGGCATCACGAATTATGGAGCCCCCTATTTTTTTGCGATTTCCCATTGTGGTATTGAATTCTCCCTGAATAATGCAGTTATTCTTGAACTCAATGGTTTTCAGCTCCATCAAGGAGTTCCAACACTCTTTCTTTTCCCAAAAGTGGACGAGCATGTACAAATTGATCGTTGTGAAGAGTTGTTGTTTCTAAATAATACTAAAAATAGTTTCTATTGAGTGGGACATTTTTAGAGTACTTACCAGGTTTAGATTTTTCGGATTCCATAATGTGCAAACGTGTCCAGATGTTCCTCTTAAACTACATGTTTCCATCTTGCTAGTGTTCCAAAACTTATGTTTGATAAATATGATAGACTCCTAACCCATCTTTGTTTCTTGTAGGAGGGTGACTTCTTTTCTTTCTTTATTGATAAGGGATTTTACTTCCCTGATTGGTTTTACTAAACCAAGACCCTACAATTCCAAGGTATAATATTCATTAATCAATTTTTACGGTTATCCATGCCCTTATTAGGGCTTGTGTTGTTTCCACCCCCCAACCACACCACCTCCTTTGTTTCCTACATTCACTAGTTGACGTGGAATAGTGTGGTGGACTCCTAATTCTTCTTATTTTGAGTTTTTTTGGTATAACTTCATTATTTGTTTCATCATAAATATATATAATATATATATATATATATATATAATATATATATTATATATATATATATTATATATATATATATATAGTATATATATATAATATATATATATATATTTCAGAGGCTGCCTCTGCCTTGTTCCCTCCAATCTATTGTTAACTGAGCTATATTGCACAACAAGTTCCTTACATTCAAAGGGGGCCATGAATCCTTCTATTTCCTCCTCTTCATCTGAAGAATCATTGGAACTGTTGATGGTGTCAAGACTTGAAGTAGACACCTTCTTCCTTTTGTCATTCGATCCTTGGGGACAGAATGAGGGGGGAGGCTAGGGGGGATCTGAACTAACAACCCCAACCACAAACCCCAATATTCCAAATCTATTCTCATTTTCCAAATCGAGACCAAATCCAACCAATGACCTCTAATAGGGGGCTAAGTCCACTCAAAAGTTGGCCTAAACCGAATCTGGGTTGCTGACAAGAGGATGAAGCTCTGAGAAATTTTGATTCTTAACCTACGTCTATTGATATTTTGGATCCCTAGAGAGCTTCTCCACGGATGCTCCAATTTTAGGGTAACCTTTTGCAAAGTATCCATATTCACGGAACAACTTTCACCTGAATGGTAACTTATCATAATCAATGCCTTACACATGCGACCAAATATTCATATAGAGGTTGACTGCTGCCATAAACCCTTTTTAAATCCAACTCTGCACACATCCAAGCATAGGAGAAAAGGCCATATTTAGGCTCAAAGTAGTCAATCTACCTCCCCAAAGACTTCCTAATAAGACGGAAAGTCACAGCATTGTAGCAATGGAGGGGGTGCACCTAGACTGGAACTGAAGACAAAACATCATAATCAGTGTTGAAATTGGGACTCCATTGATCCAGATAGAGCCCCTGGGTGGCCATAAACTACAAAACGCTCGCGAACACAAATTCATGATCTAGACGATTCTCAAAATAAAAGTTGTAGAAACCCTTGCCACAAAAAGAGGAAATAAAAGCACCCTTCATCAGAGGATTCCAGTTCTTTGCAATCGATTCCTGAACCGTATGAGGGGAGGACCAAAGGCCCATGAACTACTCAATAAGGCCTCTTCATAAACTTAGAATCCCCCTGCTTGCTAAAATTAAGGGCAGAGGCCACAAGAGTATTGGAAGCTTCAATTTCCACCTCAAACAACACTTCTAGAGGAGGCGAAAAAATACTCTCTGACCTAGGAAATGAAACGGCGGGCGAATGCATAGCCTAGGATGATGAGAGACAAAGCTAGAGGTAGTGATGGAAGAGGAATAGGGACCCACTCAATAAGGTGGAGAATAACCGTGGGAACCAAGCCACTAGCCAAATGATAAGAATGACACCAACCCAATAGGAGGCTAAGACCAAGTAGAGGAGGATCTAGGGGAATAAGTAAAGTCAAGTCAAACTGAAATAGACATGACCAATAGGGAACTAGTGGCATCGGCTAGAGGGGCGAAACCGAATAGAGGGCCATGGTTCTTAAAATCATGATCTCAATATTAAAACCTCCATGAAATTTAACCTATCATTAGCTAGCCTTCATTACAATGTTGATTTTCTGACATAAGTTTGCACTAGTCATCTCAGTCAACTAGCTCCTCCAACATCTCCCCCACCCTCAAATCTACGACTAGCAGAGTGCCAAGAATGTTGCGAATGCTGGATTTTTCTAAGAAATAAGTCTGGGAGTTCCATTTATTTCTCATCTTGGCCTACATGAGGTAGGATTCAAAATTATTTTCCCATGTAGGTTCCTCAACCTTTTCCTATTTGATTTTATGTATGTGTATTCCCAATTCAATTTTTCCAATGAGGTCAAATATTGATTTAATTCATGGTTCGAGTGTAATCTCTTCTTCATCATACCCTACCTTTAATTTTTATATGGATAAAACATATTAAAGTTGCTATGTTAGGAGGTAATCAAGAAGCTAAAAGTAAAAAAAAGGCAAGTTTTGGGCTATCAAGGATATCATCCAAGTTGTATGGGGTGTCAACTGGAATTTCAAGCAATATTTTCAAAAAATCCGTGGGCTTTTTTATTTTCATAGAAGTTAAATTAATTGTGTTGTCATTATTACTTGATTGATTCCCTCAAAATTGTCTCTTCAATTTATGCTTCACTCTTTGATTGTCACCATACACGTGCATGCCTTTTACTCATCACTTTTCCCACGTAGTGGATAGTAATTGTGAAAAAAAAAGAAATAACCTCTACTGATAATTTGATGATAATGGTATGTAAGGAACATGTAACTTATCGAAAAGAGAAAACCATAGTTGATTACTCTAGTTGATGGGTCCCTCTACTTGTCTTTTATGATATATTCTATGAGGGTTATAATCTATGTTGTTAGACATGAGTGATTTTCTGGAACTACTTGCAAATGAATAGCCAATTATTCTTTTATAGCTCATTGAACTGTCAAATCATACTCTATGTGTTTGTTCTGCAAGATTCTTCTTTCGTGATCCAAGTCAGTTCTTCCCTTATATTCTATATGTTGTTCTTCTTTATACTGTTGTCATTTTGAACATTGTTTCTCCCTAAGGAGATTGTGAAGATCACGCTCCTTCTCCATTATGTTGCTTTAATCTAGTTACCTAGGTCATCTTTCCAATTACTTTTCTTATTCAACCGACCATAATGTCAGTCATATCTATAACTACTTTCTAATTAATTTAATTGAATTAATTTTAAAATGCAAAAACAAAAAAAATTAATAACTTAATAAAATTCAATTAGCTCTATCTTTTTAATAGATTAGTCCTTTACATATTAATTGGTTAGCTTTTTCATCCACAGTCCTATGGCTAACCTATGTTAAATATTACTAAGCTATATATCTCTTAAGGCATGCATCATTAACATGTGATTTGAGAATTTTCCCTTGCAAAGTCTTCAATTTTATAACTCTTGAAGGTGAGATGTCCTCAATAGGAAATGGTTCTAACCACACAATTTCAAGTTTCTTCTCCTAGCCTTTAACTTTAATGCCATATAGTATTACCATATTACCAACTTGAAAATGTTTAGCCTAAAGGTTCCCATCATCCAATGTGTTTTTATGTTTCTTGTTGACCTATTGATGGTAAAGGGCGAAAATACAATATTCCTCTAGTTGGTGTTATTTTTCAGTCACTCCTTTTGTAACTTTGTATTGTATTTTAGAATAGTGAAAACGCTTTCTCGGTTTGATGAATAATGGAATAGTACAATTTTGTTGAACCTATTGTTCCTTTGATTTCCATTGTGTTTGAATTTTTTATTATTGTTGTCATCATCTCTTTGAGTATCCTTTTGCTAAGGACACTCTCTAGTGAAGTGGCCAAACATGTTACAATTGAAGAATCTTCCTTTTCTTCCTTCTTTCAGCTCTTGAACTTGTCTTCATGGACCAAAATTTTTCTTCCTATTAGAATGAGAAGAGAAAGTCGTATCATTTATACCATTCGACGTCTTGTCTCTTTCCATCATCCTTATTTCTCCTTGAGTGCATCTAGCCAATAATTCATCAAATCTTAGAATCCTGTCATTTTTTAGGATGGTAGTGTTGAACACATCCCATTCTATTGTAAGGCCTCCAAGTGCAATAAGAGTGAAATCCCTGTCACCAATGGCTTCTCCAATTGATAGGAGATAATTCTTGATCTCGGTAATCCTCATGAAGTAGGATTGGATGGATTCTCCTCTATCCATGTTGATGTCTTTAAACTTGTTCTTGATAAAGAGAACTACATTTGCATTATTTACATTGAACATCCCAACTACCTTGTCATACATCACCTTAAATGTTTCCTGATTAGAAATATTGGCAACCAAAGGTTCGTGAATAGAATAAGCAATGATTTTATTAGCTTTAACTTCACCTTTCTTCTAATTTTTTTGTGCAGCTTCGGATGCATTTGAACAAAACTCCAATACTCTTACTTTCACATAGTCCATGACATAATTTTATTCCAATGTCATATCTAGAGACATTCCATGCATGATACTCATAGTTGTCCTTAATCTTATCCTCATATTTGAAGTAAGATCTAGTTCTCATTAGGACTAGTTCCGAGTTATTGTCGAACAACTTCCTTTAGTGATTTGTTTTCCTCACTCTTTCTTGGGTTGCATCTTGACCTAAGCAATTTTAAAATGTTAATTTTATATAACAATGGTATTTTATATGGTTTAGCATAATTTACTTCAATGTTCCTTACCATCCCTATGAAAATTTCATATTATTTCGAGTAGTAATCACATTATCTTAAACACATTGATAGTAAATGTAGTTAGAACATAAAAACATCTGTAGAAGAAAAGAGAAGACAAGAGGACACAAGATGTGGTGGATGCCAGGGGAAAACCCCAATATGGGGAAACAATTTCATGAAATCTTCCTATTAATCTTCAATATTTTAGGAAAGAGAGAGAGTAGAAAAATCAAATCAACTTTCCCAAACAATTCGTGAAAAAATCAACAGTTAACAATAGTCAAATGCAGCCCTAACTAAAAACTCAATGCCGGTCAAACTAGCACCAAAATGTCATCCATGTAGCTCAGTCCATATAAAATCAATTCAACCTTCTAAGAGAGTTAAATTCAAAACAAAATAGTTCAGTCAAAAGGAGAGATAAATCACTGGCATAATTTCTATGGTCAATCTTGAAGTGAATACTGAAGTAGACCATGGTGAAACTATCCCAAAATCCTCAATATTTGTGCCAATAAATGTGACCTCCAAAAGAAAAAAATTCTTCATCCTAAATAAAGTCAAAAATTGGTCAAACAACAAGGGTCAGTGCTAGTAAATGTTGCCCCTATAATATTTTTATCTAGAAAAACAATCCACAAATTTGTCCTCCTTTCATAACTGTGAAGTAAAGAAGGTTGCCTCCAAGTTGTACAAACCAATCAAGAGAGGAGAGAGAGAGATATTTGATGAGACAAGTGATGTAAAATTGAGGAGAGAGCTCACTCCTATTTATACACTTCGTGGAGGGTGAGGAGGCACATCTATTCGGCTTTTGAGCATATGTTTGATTGAGGCTAACCTTGAAAATTTTTTCATGAGAGAGAATAAATTCAAAATTCCATTTCTACTAGCTAGCATGAGATGATATTTATATCAAAATTGGACATCTCGAATGATGGATCCAATGAAATCATCATCTTCATCATATGAGTTGTCCTAATGTGGAATTTGTACCTAGTTTCTAATTTTAATGTAACCTTTAGTCGATTGGTTAGAGGCAACTTGGAAGATATCAAAATACATGTCGAACTGTATTCTTTGATCATATTGATCAAAATAATCTACAAATTTACAAGTATCTTACATATATCCTTCCATGTGGAAATTAGTACACCAAAGATGAGTCTCTTGGAGTTCCAATTGCATTGTAACGTTTTGTAAATGGTCTCTTTTAGCTCCAAGTTTTTTATGAGTTGTTAATATAGTTAATTGGCCATCATCGTCTTTCTCAATTTGTTGTGCTAATTTCAATGCCCCTTCATAGTTTCTAACTTCATGCATTCAAAGTGGACCTCATATTTTATGTAATAGAGAAACCACATGACATCAAACTAGAATATGCTCATCGATGGTATATGGAATCTGGATCGATAAATCTTTGAATAATTTATCATGCTCATGTATAGATTTGTTAGTTCTTTTCTTGATTTATTTTAATTATTAGGTTGCAAGGTTCTTGACGTCTTGTGCTTTAAATAATGTAATAAAACTAGTTTTAATTTCACTTTTTGACAAGTTGTTTTTTTGTGAGTTTCTTAAACCATGTTAATCCTCATTTTCTTAAGACTACAATGAATTGAGCCATTTTCTTGTCTTCATTATTATTATTTGATTGTTCTTGGTCATAGGTTTTTCACTCGGGAATTTCTTTATTTTTGTTCATTATATCAAGCTACACATGTTTTGGAATAATTTTACGACTGAACAAATTCTCAAATGTTGTGACTTGTTATTACTACAGTTGTTGTTTTTCTTATTGCTGGACAATAGTCATTGACTTCCATGACATCTGGTTGCTCTCTAGTGGCTATTGGTAGACCTTCATTCTCTATCGATGCAGTTTGTGCTACGCCCTCAAATTTTTTGAGTTATGTGCATCTTCATTCCCACGCTCATGATTATGCATTATTTTCCTCTCATATTCTGGTTCTCCAATTTTCTCTCAGTGTTGTTGTCTCTTATTCTATGCTATTTTTTAGATATGGGACGATTATTTCTTTTCTCGATCACTATTTGGCCAGTTATCTTCTTTTAGTTCTTTCCTGGAATTCGACTTTATTCATTCCATCCTTGTAAGTTATATGCAATTCTCCAATATTATTTATTTCTTTTATTTTTTCTTCCTTACTTCCCACAATGCATTACCCCTTATTCCAACTCGACTTAGTGTCATCTCATGGAGAGGTATCTCTCGGAAATGATTATTTTCTTATGAAATAATCCCACACTTCCTTTTTATCTTTACATTGAGCATTAATAAAATTTCACCACTTGGTTTGATGTTTATTCTAATCGGTATTGGCTAGTATCACTAACGATGGTTAGTACTTAACAATATGTCCTACACCCTTTTCAAGAAGGAAATTCTGTAAAAGGGTAGGGATTGTGCAAAAGAAATTTTTTTGCAAGTCATCATAGAATCTAGTCTCTATACATTATATTGAGGTTTGGTATTCTATTTCTTTCTTTTCATAATAATCTTTGAGAATGTACTCTAGCCACTCATGTAAATTCGTTCGATTGTTGTTTGACAGTTTGAGTAACATCCAAGTGTCAATTTTTCTTTGAGGTTTTCCAATGGAAAACATGGTCAAGGTAATTATTGATTTCGACTGGGGAATCTTCTGTAAAGCATTCATGTGCTTCTATAATAAATTAGCTCTTGATTCTGCGTAGTTCTTCAAATAATTATTGATCTTTGCCTCCCAACATAAATGTATCTCATATAATGTTAACATTTATTCTCTCATGTTTTGTAACTCGATTTCTAACTATTAGAGATGGAACGAATGTTGTAATCTAGAAAAAAGTGCGCAAAATTACTAGTACACCGACATCAAGTAAACACACGATAAACATATACAGATATGTAAAGAGACGTAGTAATGTAGAACCATTAGAAGAGCACAAATATATCTTATTATATGAAAAAATCAAAACCATAACTATTAAAACGTATATAGAAAAAAATATATATAGACTGTTGGGACAATTATTCTAGTATGACCTTCTTACCAAACATGTTACTTAGTCTATCATTAGTTAGCCTTCATTACATTGCAAATTTGTAGACATAACTTTGGGCTAGTCAGCTGAGCCAACTAGCTCCTCCAATAGGGAACAAATATGTAAATATATTGAGAACTCTCATATAGAAAAATTCCTGGACTTACAATTCAAACAATGTTCCCAAATGAAATAATATTGTGAGTTGTTGATTTTACTGAATTACACATTTGTTCTACAAATGCAAGTACAAAGTGTATATTATCATTCAGACCAGGTATTTATAGCAATAATTTTTTATATAGGAATTCAAAGCTTGGTATTGATGGCTTTGATAGTAATGAACATAATTGTGAAGTGATTAAAGAGCATCATTTCCACATTAGTGATGATCATATGCATATGCATGATACATGTTTTTTTCAACATTGTTTTCATATTATTTATAAGAATGTAAAGGAACAACAAATCACTTTTAAATAACATTGGGTATGTTCAAATGGATGTTTTGGTCAATTTAAATCATCATGAACATTCCTTTTGTTGACTTAACTTCATAAAAAAATAACATGCGTAATACATGGAATTTATTTGAGACAACTCGTGGGAAAGGACACCTTGATGGTGTTGAGGCACGCATAAAACTTGCACTTAGTTGGCATCAATTGAATCAAAATGATTTTTGACTTCTAGATTCATATGATGTTGTTAACTAATGCAATCAAAATTCAAGCCATGTATCAAATCCATGGATCAGTCATGTGCAGAGGTAAGTGTATATGTAGTTGTAATATATTCAAAGTTCTAACATATGTACACGTGTCTTTCTATCACAATGATATATTTAAAAATCACTAAATTTCATTACCTGATATTTTTGTCAAGAAGGCACTTTTGAAATATTTCATAGGTGAGGTTGATAGATTGATGCAAATAATTGTCAACCAATCCATGGAACAAGAGGTTTGTACTCCATCAGAACAGAGAAAATGATAAATATATTCTCGGTTCAAAAACAAAAGTGCTCTTGCTTGAAATTATACATATCTATTTATTTCAACGCTACTCTTGGGGAATTTCTTTGAAACTACCAACCAAATGTTATATGTGCCAAATATAGCCATTTGGTCATAGTAGCTCTGTTGCAGTGGCAAGAAGTCAAAAGTAGGAAAAATCTATGACAATGGAAACTATCGATAAATTGTCATGATACAATTCCTAAAATTTTGGCACTAACATATTTCATATGAATGAAACACACGAAATTATATTAAATGTAGATATTTTTTCATAGAAGTTACAATATTGGACCATAATTATAGCATATGTATTATCTTGTCTTGAATTTAAGGAAACAATGACTTGTACTTTTTTGAATTGTTTTTTTTGTGTATCAATTCCATTATATATATATACATGTCGTTAATTAAGATTTTTTAGATTATATTTCTTGTTATATTTTTGTATTTTTATTGTTATGTTCAATATATTGTTAAATTGTTATATGTTACATTTCTTATATAAAATAGGTGTTAAATGTTATGTTATATATTCCTAAAAATATGGATGTATATGTTACAAAACCAGCACAAAAAAGATAGAAAAGATAGATGAATGCCTTAGAAATAAGGCTCTTCAAGGGGGCAACCTACTTTACATTACACAAATGAACAATTCTTGGATGATACAAATGAAAATACCTCCTTTATATATATAGAAGTCTAAGCGGTCATAATATAATCAGATTCGAGATAACAATAATAATTTGAGGGCACAATAATAACAAAAGTGGGCTTCTATGGGGCACAACAACATAATAAGGGTGTTATACTAATAACAATAAGGAGTTACATTATTAGTATAGGGACCTAACATGCCCCTCTCCTTCATAAGTTATTGTCCTCAATGTTTCACTAGTTCTTGATGCTTCTGTATAAATTCTTGTCCTCCCATGTGGAATCTTCAGCGGCTAATTTCTTCCACTTGATGAGATACTCTGAAATTGATATATTTCGTAGGTATCAATTTCTCAATTCTGTGACTACTTCAGCTTCCAATATGAATTTTCCTTCCTTGTCATGTACTCGCAATATTGTTTGAACTGGGATCTTCTGCAACTTTTGAATGAGTTCCCACTCCTTTGGCATATGGATATTTCGAAGGCCTCATGGTTGGAGGAACACTTCCTGGAATCAAATGAATAGCACGATCATGATCACGAACAGCTGGGAGGCCTTTGGGAGTCTCTAATACCTTGGAATGATTGTCCAAAACGTTTTGAAGATCTGAAGAAATACATGATTTCGATGTGGGATCCTCTAGTGAACATAACTATGAAATTACGCCACGTTGTTCTTTATTTAAAAGCTTTGTCATGTTGTTAGAGTTTATTATCTTTCTAGGTTTCCCTTCAATACCCCTCAATTAAACTTCATTTCCTTCCAAAAAAAATTCAAGAAAAGTTCTTCAAAATTAAAAATTATCGTGGCCAAAGCTTGTAGCCATTGGACTCCTAGTAAAACATTAGCACCACCCATTTGAATGGAAAGAATCGGGCTATTCAATACATATTCTCCCATGGATCGCTGGATATTATGGAACTTTGAGAACTTTATGGTTCCTTCACTTGAAACCATCACTTGACACTCTTGTGCTGGATATAGGAAGTAATTCAATTCCTTAGCTATTTTACAGTGAATAAAATTATGGGTACTACCCGAATCAATCAACACTCTTACCTTTTTCTTCTTGATATGTCCTTCTATATTGATAGTTTGAGGAGTATTAATTTCTTCCAATGCATTACAAGATATGGTGAGATTCATTTCTTGATGCTCGATGTGATCTTTCAATTCTTAAACATTTTTCTTCTTGATATGTCCTTCTATATTGATAATTTGAGGAGTGGTAATTCTAACCAATGCATTACAAGATATGGTCAGATTCGTTTCTTCTTTCTCGATGTGATCTTTCACTTCTTGAAGCTTTCTCTTATTGATCTGGGGTGGGTTTCTAGTGTATATCCTTTTCTTACTCATCTCCATAATCTATGTAAAATAATTTCTTCTTAGAACACTTACGACCTTTAGTGTATTTTCTATCACAATTGTAACAAAGCCCTTTTTCTCTTTTTTCTTCTAATTGTTGTGGTGTAAAACTTGTAGTTTGTGGAAGGCTACGAGAAAAAACACTTCCATAATTATAGTCGTGAGTGGCGGGATTTCTTGTTTCCATAATTTCGCTTTCAATTTTTCTTGCCATCGTGAATGCCTTCTCCAATGAATCAGGTTCCCAAAGATGAACCTCGTGTTGAATGTTATCCTTTAAAGTCCCTATGAAGACATCAACCATTTTCTTCTCTAGAATATTATTTACCCATATATTCAATTTTTGGATGTTCTCAATGTGCTCTGCCATTGAACCCTTTTGTTCGAGATTTATCAATTGGATAAAGAAGGTGTTACTCTTTGTATCCTCATAATGTTCTATCATTTCTTCCATGAAAATTGACCAACTGACAAGTGTTTTATGAGAAAAAAGTCCTTTATACCATAAAAATTGATCTGGTTCTAAATATGAGGATATAGCCTGGAAATAGTTTTTAGTTTGGAAATAATTTTTAGTCCAAAATCAACATGAAGAACATGCCATATAAGAGAAGTACAAAACAGTTGAGGAAACTAGAGGCATAACGAATTCACCCCTCTATCTAAGAAATCAATCTAAGAAGTAACACAATACTATCATGATTGAGAAGGAGGCATCCATCATATCCACTCCTAAGAGGCATAGGAGAAAGAGCCCAACAGAGGAAAGTAGAAAAAATCCTGAAGTACAGATTGTAGAGACACTTTATACAGGGAAACAAGTAGAATCATAATTGAAAGATTGGAAAAAGAAGCATTGGAAAAAGAATCATACTTTGATAATGTAGAGGCCACATAATTTGGCAAGGATACACTGGAACTAGAAAAAGAGTTGCAACTGAGTAAGATGAAAGAATTGGCAGATCAATTAGAAATAGAAAGGATATTAGAGAAGCACTTGAAGAAATAACACAAAGTATATAAGAATAATAATGTAAAGTTGGTCAGGGAAAATGAAAAACTAAATGAGGTAGGAAAACTGAAAAGAAAGAATGATATTCTTTGCAAACAGGATTTCAAGTGGCTCAACGATAAAAATATGCAGAAAAGCAAAGTATGAGAAACAAAAGGTTAAAGCTACCAGTTACAAGGAAGAACAGTACAAGGGGATAGATTTTCCACTAGAACCAAAAAATATAGAAGCATTAGGATCAGGCATATGGTTTACAGTAGAGGTCAAAATATCCAAGAGAAAGAAACTAACATGAGGACATGCTTGTGAATCAGCAAGGGGGAGATGTTGGCCATCGTTTTTGGTCCACTTTTGCTTAAGAAAACACACTTAATTTCTATATTTTCCATCAAATTTCCATCACATACACCCCATTTTGATGTATTTATGCATATTCAGGTATATAAATTTAGTTTTTCTATTTTTAGATGTTTTTACGAAAATTGAATTTTAAGTGCATTTTTGGATAGAATCAGAAATTCCCGTAATGGCTTCATGGATGTCATATTTGCAGGACACTTGGGCACAAGATGGACACATTTCTAGAAAGCTTGGGAGCTAAGATTGAACTAAATCCTATTGGTTCGGAAAACCCAAGCTTAAACAGGCCCAGTCAAAGATGGTCAAATAGGACCACTCATTCAGCAAATCCCTAAGAAATAGGGCAGTTTTATGATTTCGTGGGATTTTCCATATTTTTAGTGACATGATGGATGAGTTTTACTTAGATAGATGGGATATGTATATATATATATATATAGTTGTTAGAGACATTTTAGATCAGTTTGTTTCATAATCTTATATTTAAGCCAAAACATTGAAGGCTTATGATATGTAGAATTTGTATAATTTTATATTGACACTTTTGAATACTTTGAATTAATTTGACGAACTTGTTCTATCTTAGTTTTTTGTTCAATGGTGTGGATGATTGAATGATTTTACAATAGCTGATAATCTCTTCAAGTGTGCAGGGCAATGGTGGAGGGCCCCCACTCCAAGCTAAGTACACTTCATGGTTAATCTAGCTTGATTTTCATAAACTAGTTTTTCGTCATATTTTTTTATTTGATCTGATGTATGATGATTTATTTTTGTTGATGAATCTTGGTTTATTTATCATATTTATGTGAAGGGATAACCCTATGTGGAAGTTGAGCCCTCCTTCTATTGGATTAATAAATAAAAACTAAAATTCATCTTTCTTGCTTTCAAGAATTTTTTTGAGTTTTTAGTTTCTTAACAATGGCATTATGATGAATGAATTTGTAATGAATAACAACAAGGACCTCCTTTGTTAGGACCCTCTTTCATTATTTATTTATGAATCTTAAGCTATTTTCAATTATTGGTTTTCAATTTCTATTCATGAAGTAATATTTTGGAAGAAGGACACAACTGATTCTCTTAAGTTAGGAGCCACTTCATCTTACACATATTACGTAAGTGAATTAGAAATTAATTAATTAGATTTATATTTATAATATGTATTTCCTCAACTCTTTATATTTCATCTTCTAACCTTGACTACCTTTGATATCCATACATTTTAGACATGCTTCTAAGTTCTACAAACCTGGATTGATAATCAAATACTTGTGTTAATTTATTCAATAAATTAGCTGAACAATTAAAAACAACATAAATTTTCATATATGAATCTAAATCCAACGTCAAGGAATTGTTACTAATCATTTCCGAAAATAAAATAAAAAATATAAGAAAAATATAATGACAAAAAATTAATAAAAATAAAAGAAATAAAACGTGGACCCAACACCTATTGTCATGAAAATATTAGTTTCTAGAGGATTGAGGTTACGTGTAGAAAATGCACTCAGCACTCTCCATCATCCCAATAGCTCAAGAATCAAATTTTATCTCCTCTCTCCGTTGCTATAGGAAGACTGTAATAGCTATAGGAAGATCCAATAGCACTACAGGAGGGCTCCGAAAAGTTACAGGAAGCTACATGAAGCCTAAAAAAGCTATAGGAAGGTAGAGAAACTGCCACAAGAACTTAATAAGAGTGCTACAGGAAAGAAAAATTTTCCCTATAGCCTTGGGGAGCAAGAAATATTCAAAGGAAATGGCAAGCGTGCAAACAAAGATGCTACAAGAATTTTGGGTTGCATAATGGTAAATTCTCCAATGGTGAAAGGTATCCAAGTCACCAAATGTGGTCATCATATCATTGATGAGCCTCATCATTGGGTAACTATATGGACCATTATACACCTCCAAGCTTATTAAAATCAACTCTTCTCATAATTCCTTACATATTTTAATTATATTTTTGTTAATGAGATGAGTAAAAGTAAGTCGTTATGTCTAGTAGTATAATGTGAATTGTTTGTAGGTTTTTGAGAAAACATCATGGCAATTTTGGCTAATTAAGGGAAGAAACGTGAATGAGAAAAGCGGGAGAGATTGTAGGACATGGATCCTTCTCATTTAATCCTCACTCATTCCAATATTCCTCCATCAAATCACACTAGCTCGGAGTTGCAAGACGTAGGATCATGAAGATCAAAAGGCAGCCAAGCTAGTCACGGTTACGAGCCAGTTCATCTTGAGTTTAGGAACCAAGGCTCCCTAGATTTAAGGAAATCGTTGGAGACTTGACTTTTATAAATAAGAAGGCCTAGATCCTCATTAGGTTTCAGATTTTTTATGTAAGATCACTAAGCATTTTCGAGTTCAAGACTTGTGGAAGACATTGTTATGTAATTTTTCTGATATGATAATGAGAATGAGAATTTCCTTGATCCAGTAATAAGTTTACTCAGAGGGCTGAATGTCTTAGGCTAGGGCCCAACCCTAGTAGAAAAGTGTCCTCTTTTTGTGCTTGTATACTTAATTGATTTCATAGATTAATGGTTAAATTGGTTTTAGCATTATTTCATTGCAAGTAGTTGTGAGTTTAGATTAGTATTCTCCCATTTGTGTATTACCTTAGAAGTAGCTTAGAAATATAAAGGAATACCAAAAAAAATTCAGTAGGTGAACTTGGCCTCACTCCTCCCTTCGGGGCCCATGGTTTGAGGAAAGAAATCCTATGCAGCCCCAAAAAGACAGAATTTTGATTTTCATTAAATTAAGGGTTTTATACTACTTAGGCCATCATATTTTTAGTTTCCGAGAATAGGATTCAATTTTTACCTCTAATATATTCAGCATTGTATTATATCTCATAGTGTTTCACATTATTCTACAAGTATTTCCATGCATGAGTTGGGGAACTAGATAATGAAATTTTGTTTCCTTTAGTTGATTGAAAATCTTTCTTATTTTAGATGATTCATCGACAAATGCCAATGATTGATGTAGTGTATGAGTTACAACAGTGCAGGGAGATCTCATGATCAACAACCCCTTCCTAACCTCATCCATCCATGATCATCACTTTTTCCACTAAGTCTCTCAAGCAATTCATCCTTCAATAAGAACAACTTTCCAGGTTTGTTGAGAAAATCCAACCATCTTACAAACCCTGTTTTGAGCTCTAAAGAAGTCTTAGTCACTCCCTTTCTTTATTTATCCCACCATTCACCTTCCTTAATCCCTACACCACCTTCCAAATCACTCCTATTTCTCTTAGCTAGATCCTCTAGGAATACAGGGGATCATATTGGAGAATTAGGACATCATGTAGGAAGCATTAGAACATCCTCTAGGATGACCTGCAGTGGCCCGTTTTAAAGCCATGAAAAAACATCCACGAAGATAGGAGAAGATGCCTACTTGCCTTGCAAGCTATCTAACCTTTCACCACCATCTCTAACTTACCTGTCACATCACCAAGAAGATTTAGCATTCATAATTTTCACACAAAAAGGACAAAAAGGAAAAAAGAGTTATTATGTTCATTTACATGCACAACAATAGAGTTTTTGGTTATTGCAGATTGCATGCCTAGGACAATAGGATTACATACATGTTAACTTAGCATTATTTTAAAGGAAATCCTCTTAGAAATTAGTTAGATGAGTGGTGTGTCTAATCATTTGATTGCAGCCTTTCCTTACTGCAGTAGACAAGATTCCAATTAGTGAAAATTTCCCTTTTCCTCATTGGTAATCAAGTTTCTTCTGATTCAATAAAAGGATGGTTTGAGAAACCATAGTGGTCTATCGCAAGCTTAGCAGTGACAAAGAGTGGACCCATCACATCTTCTTGTCTATACAACACTGTCACCTCCAAGTTTGTATGATCCCCGGGCTGATAAAGGAAAGTTGGTAGCCCTAGGAGTTGCAATATTCTTGCTGCAATACTAATGCTCATCACTTTTTGGCACCATTTTCGGGGAGGTGTCTGAGTAATATGTGATTTATGCTTTCTTTCTTCCACTTATTATATGTGACATTCTATTATTAGTTTGATTTTTGCAAAAGTAATTGTTAGTGGTTTGCTTTCGTTTCTATTCTACAAGTGAGATTTCATTCAACAGTTAGTTTATATTCAGGTTGTTATTTCAATTTTGCAATTAGTTTCAAAGCTTAAAAAAAACCACAAAACAAAACAAAAACAATTCTTTCATGCCTCATAGGAATAGGGATAACTTAGGAAAATTTCTACCAAATACCCCCACCACTTCAAACAACCAACCTTACCTCTTCTTCGATGGATATGAATTGGAGGACCCCTTAGGTGAACAAATAGAGATTTTTGAAGAGCCTACAGGGGGAGAAGAAGAAGGAGAATCCATTCCAACTAGCCTAATGGTTGAAAATGGAATGACAGTGGATATAAAGAAAAACTTGAGGCTGATTTTCCCATCAAAGAAACTAATGGGGATACCAAGATGAAAAACATAAGCCCCTCTACTCTTCCTAATTTCCATGGTCTAATCTCAGAAGATCCAGATACTTTCCTGTTTGAGTTTGTTGTCATATGCAAAACTTATAATTACACCACTGATGAGTAGAAGTTTAAATTATTTCCATCCACTCTCAAGGATGCAACATTGTGTTGGTTCATGGGTTTACCTAGTGTTGGGCATGGGATTGCCTACAACATGTTTTGGGGCTCAAAGCCCAAGTTTTGGTCAATTGTACTGTAAGAATCCATGAATTGTGGGCACGGAGTGCGAAGTCTAAGATGAGTCATAGGGTTTTCCACCCTAAAATATTGTAATTTAAGGTAAAGCTGTGTCGGCCTACCGATGGTCCATGGACCATGGGATTGTATAAATACAGTGAGGCTCTAAGTGTAAAAATAGGGAGAAACGAGAGGAATAATAGAATAGCGAAGGCATGGTTTGAAATTAGAGTGAATCTAAAGTATATTGGGTCATTATAGTAGGTGGAGGCTCTGTAGCTGAGCGCACAGAGTCCTAGAAGAGTCCGCAGCTGAGTGTGTAGACCCCTACAACTGAGTGCGCAAGATGGAGTTGGCTTTGTAATTGAGATTGAAAGTTAATAAAGAGAAGTTTACTTTTTGCATATATTCACGAATCTATATTTTACTGTTACACATTACTTTTACTCAGTTTACTTAATGCACACCATTGATAATTACTTGTATGAATGTTTATATATGAAATTAATATAAGTAATTAGCTAACATAACCTAATTAAGGAAGACTTGGGTAAATAACACCGGTTGCGCTACAACTAGAACTACACAAAGATGATATTACAGGGTGTGTGGTGCTTGGTGGTGCGCGTAGCGTAGTAAGTGTGAAGGTTGGTCCGCGTCCCAATCACCTCATATCAGACATTCCCAAGGTCTGGAAACCTGGTTCTATCACCCTCCCATACTACTTCAGGTGAGACCTCATTCCACACTCCAAAGACTGTTGCCGAAAGGGCTAGTAGTACCAGGATTTTCTTGGCTAAATCACTTCTAAACTTGGGTCACACCCCACTAAGCCAACAAATGGTTCTGTTGCCGGGACCAAGATTTGCATAAGGGATGTCTGATGTAGTGCCACTGGAACCCAACAGAGAAGGAAATTGAAGAGTGGTTGGACAAGAAGATTCATGAGTTCGCAACATAGGAAAACAGAATTCTACAAGTATTTGAGGAAAAGTGGTTGGAGCGCTACGTGTATATGGAAATCCATGAAATTTTCTTTGCATCCTTTACATCTGAACTGTATGAGTGGATCACAAGGTTAGCCTAAAGCCAGGGAAGATGTAGGCTCGACCAACTGATAGTGTGGACTCTGGAATTAGTGCGTAGACTAGAAGCCTCAAAAGATAAGATCGCGCAAACTGTGGACCATTGGCTCGACTGGATAATAGGGGGATTTATCATTGAGTTTGCAATATACATGATCGTGATCTACAGCAAGGCAGAACGAAACTTTCTAAAAGGACTGTGAGGTAAGTATATTAAGTCTTTGAATACTTGGATTAAGATGCTATTGTGTGAAAAAGGTTCATGTGAGTACATTAATGTTTGGGACTATGTGGAGTGGAAAGATCTACAAAATTATCGAATAATTAGAAAAAAATCCCTTAATTTCACCCTTGCGAGAAAGTGAGGAAGAGTTTGCTAAGGTTTCTTTGAGAAGTGTGGTTAGTTTAATAAGCCAACGCATTCCATGATTACCACCTCCACCCATACCACCACCTACTTTGCCTCCCTCACCTCCATCTCCACCCACTCCACCTCCACCACCTCCACAGTGCAGTATGGTGAGTGCGATCAAACTACTAGTATTCAGAGGGGTATGTAATGAAGATCTAAACCAATTCTGGTTCATGGTAAGAGTAGTATGGGAAGCCCAAGGTGTCACAGACAATAATAATAAAAAGGCTACGTTGGTGAGCACACTGCAGGATCGCACATTAACATGGTATATCAAGCACTCTAACGACCACCCAAATGCAGGGAGAGTAGAGATCCTGAATGTGATGAATAGGGACTTTAGCAGGCCAAAGTTAGAAACACAATCAATAATCAGGTTTAAAGAAATTGCATGGTTTGTAGCATCTCTTACACTGCACTTGAGAATGGCACTGTCACAGCAGAAACTTTCTACCCAGGCTGAAGCATTGGAAATGGCAATGAGATTACATAAGACCCTAATTCAAGACCCTGGGTTGGGAGTTGAACAAATCCATGCACAGCTATAGAATCTATGTTTGGAAATGTAAATTTTGAAGTAGGAGAGGAAACCGCAGCCAGAGGCATGTAAGGAAGTATGGTGAATAAAATTCAAAGGCTAGTGCCATGACAAGGATCACTGCCTAGTGTTCGCAAACTACTTGGTAGGAGGAGGGCCAATGTTGTTGAGACCAAAGGAATAGGTAGGGCTAAGCATGGTACCCGCTTTATGGTATGCGATCTGTCAGATAGGAGGGAAACACATGACAGATGATTGTCATTTGTTGCGGAAGTATACACATATACCATAACAACTGTTTTGTACTTTCTATAGGTCAATAGGCCACGATGAGTGCACTTGCCACAGTTACAAGCTAATGATGGATTGGACCCCTGCCTATAGGATGCAAACTGGAATGTGAGCCCTCTAGGCAGATGCAGGTATGGCATGCCTTGGATTTCAGGGGTGAGGTTGAATGGGACCAGGAAGGGGTTGTGGACAATTAATTTGTTACAATTGCAGAGGTTCAGGGAACTATGCTCGTGATTGTACCAACCTGACGAGGATATCCTGTATGTATTGTGCTTAGCTTGATCATGAAACAATAGACTGGCCTACTTTGATCACGAGAATGTGCAAAAAAGGAGTATTACATCATCCTCCAACTCAGAATATACAAATGATGAGGTCTGAGCCATGCGAAGAGGAGCCGAATGTAAACATGATGCTCAAAAGTGGTACGACCACGGCAGAGGATATGGGGAAGCAGCCAAACAAACTTACATGGGTTCATAAGGCTCCTGCAGAGGGACCTGATTTTGACATAGAACGAGCAAAGGAGACATTCATGGAAGCTAAGAAGCGCTTCGGGGAGGCCTCCACTTCAGCTAGTAAGGATCAACCAGAGCCAGGATTGGATCCTTCAATCCTCACTACCTTTCTGGATACATGCATGAAACTACTGCATGACAACAAGGCAATTAAAGGACTACAAGAACTGATCACTAGGTGCGCTAGGTTAAGAGAACCACGCGTACTCCATAAATTGGGGAAACATACATTACACACTAGAAGGGAAATAAGGTTGACTGCAGATTGGAGAGTATGACATGCATCAGGTAATCCTAGATCTAGGTTCGAACACGAATGTATTAGTAAAGAAAACATGGGAATGCATGGGAAAGCCAATGCTACAATGGTCCCCTATTCAATTACGAATGGCAGACCAACGGAAGATTTTGCCCATAGGAAGGTTGCAAGGGTTAACAGTTGATATTGAAGGTGCAAGTGTATAGGTAGATTTTGAAGTAATAGAGATTGTCGATGAAAGCAATCCCTATCCTGTGCTGTTAGGAATAGACTGGGCCACCGATATGAACGTAGTCATCAACCTAAAGAAGCACAAAATGATCTTCAATAAAAAGTCACTAAGCATAGTATTCCCACTAGATCCATCTGACGGAGTGCGCTACACTGAACCAGTGTGCAATGATGATAGCGATTGTTTTTACAAGATAACGACTTGAGACCAGGATTGGTTGAATCTGACTGCAAATGGGAGGATTTCGTGGGAGCACAAAATCTGTTGCATTTCGGATTTAGATGAAGAAGTAGAGCGATGGCAGAATCGGTTGCATGAAGTGATGTCATTGAATTGTAACATGATGGCTAGATCACTGCATTGCATGACAACAGAGGCAACATAGTTGTTGACATATGATGGATTGACTGCGATGGATGAATTCCTGAGAAAATTTGAAAGCGCAGTACTGGAACAACAACGGTTCGATGCGTTGAAATCATCATTGCATGCAACACCCGCACGATGGTGGGGTACACATCAAGGAAATTTTGAGGACTGGGGTGCATGTAGAAGGATGATCCACCTACAGTTTGGAAGCCACCAGCTTCGAACAAGAGTCGGTCGGTGATGCACAGTTTTCTCTGTTTATTTTCATAATATGCATATTGAAATGCATAAATCATTCCCCCACAGGAATTTATATGGTCTTCCAGTCAAAGGTTCATTATAAATGAATGTTGTTTTATGGCCCCTTTAATTAGATCTCATGCAGAAAAATTTTAATAGACTAACCCAAAGTCTAAACCCTTGTTAACTTTTCCATCTGGACTTTATCACTCCACCTACATTAAAGTTTGATCAATCTATACCCCCTCTCTAATTCATTAATCTCGCGCATGATAACCAAACTCATACCATGGACTCCGAATTTGGTTAAACCCAAATTAACCTTTTAATTCCTTTAACCCGCTTATTTCTATTATAACCTTCATATAATAGAAATGCACATAAATACACATAACCTTACCTTTTCTGCCAATCGTCACCCTTTTCACATTTACCGATGTTACCTTTATCAGATCAATTCTCCACCGTTGATTTCACTCCACTAGATCAATGGCTATCGCATCACCTCCACTCGTCCTCTTCGCTTCAACCTCCATCATAGATCTCATTGTTTAATCCGACAGTCGACGTTACATCCAATCAACGAAACTAATTGTTGATCCTGCACCGTAGATCCAACCATCATTTGATCCAACACTCCACAACAATATCGGTCGGACAACTTGTATGAGGATTACCCGCCTGATAAAGCAGTTTCATCTCTCCTCCGACGTGCTATGTGTTAGTTGCTTAATGGAATCGGGTGACTCTCCTCTATTACCACTTACCACCTTTTCTCCGTCTGATAACTTGTTTTCGCTTGTAAACCTGCTTCCCTTATTTGATTAACTCCCAAGCTATTTAACACTCGATGACCTTAGATATTATACCATCTATGGCTACGATGGATCCTCTGGATTCCTCATCCATGAAGTTTTACATTGATCTCTGCCATTCATTTCTTTGACTTTACGTTGCGCAATTTAATCATGACCGCTTATCTCCTTCAATCTCGTCCATTGATCTCCAAGATCCAACGGCTCGTATGCTTCGCTACACTCTCTTTTGTTTCTTCTCTTTTCTTATTTTTTATGCTATTTCCTTGACATTTCTATGGTTTTGGATTTTTTTCCAGGTTCTGGTCCTTCTGTTGTTTCACTGTGCAATCCCTCCTGAGCTTCGACTTTGATCCTTCTAATGGACTCATCAATCCATTATGATCCTTCTCATCGTGTTTCTCTCTATGTCATCGCCGAACTCCGCTTGTAGCTCCGTTACACAAAATGCACTGACTCACTCATCATTCACCATTCAATACTCAATGAAACACTTATACAACTTGGAATTGAATCTCTGTGCATATATATATATATATATAGTACTTATATATATTAGTATATTATATATATAATATATATATATATAGTATATATTATTATATATATGCATATGTATATGTATATGTATAAATATTGATGTAGAGTATATATATATATATTTATATATATAATATATCATATTATATATACATATATGGTATATATATATTAGATATATATATAGATATTATGTATATATATGTTTATATGTATGCTATATGTATTGTATATATATTCTATATATATAGTTACTATTATATATATAAGTATTATATCAATCAACAAACAGTTACATGATGAGACTCTTTGTCTCTCCTCGACCTGATATTCTAATTAATGGCCTTTGATCATCATCTGCCATAGGCTTACAATTACATCTACCTATCTACTTATCTAACTCTCTATCTCTAACCTTTGTCTATGCCTTTTTGGCTTACATATATACAAAAGGGGATTCTAGAACTAATTACTAGTTTAGATCCATAAGCTTCTCAACAAAATCCTAAAACTTCTTTCACATCCCTAAGGATTCTCTCAAATCCAAAAAATCATGAAATAACTCCTAATCTGGATTTTGCAATCATTTCTCATATCCCTCAATTCTCTCAACTATCCTAAATCTCTCATATTCTCCTACATTCAGGAATATATACAAATATGCCTCACTATATTCAATTAAATCCTATTCTAGATTCTCTCATTAAAATCACTCAAAACTCCTAATAATTACATTAATTCAATAATGAGGAAACCAACTTCCTTGAAACACAAGGCCCCCTATGTCTACTAAAATACAATGATTTTTCCTTAAGATGAATGCTCCTATATCAGACTCCCAAAGTAAGAAAATTTATGACTTCCTGGTCATAAGTTTGGATAATTGATTCTTCATGGATCCCAAACATTATTTTGTAACTTGTCTTTGCTTGTCCATTGTTCTATTACTGTTGTTGTCTGCTACTTTTCTCCAGATCTCCATTCCTTATGCTGCAATGTTCCACTTGCCTTGCTTTCATAGTTTGTTGATGTCTTCCTCTCATTGTTGTCTTCTTCTGAGACACTTTCATCATTAATCTTCTTATCAGTTCAATTTCTTTGTCTAGCCTATCCTCAGTTTGTTGATTGTTTCCATCTCTTTATTGATGAAATCTACTTTTTTCTTGTTCTTCTCTTATCCTGATTGCCTCCATTTCATCCTTACCTTCTTCTTTACTGTTATTTTCCACCTTTTTAGCTGTTGTTATATTGTCTTTTAGAACAATTTCCTGCTTCTATTTTCTAAACCTGCCAACTTCCTCTTGATTATTATTTATGACAGCTTATTTTTCATCCTTCTTCAGCAATTTATTTTGAACACTTATCCTCTGCTCTTCTAATTTCCTCCTTTGAAAGTCTAATTATGTATATAACTTAATGATTTTACTTGGAGTAAACTTTGGAAATTTTACACAATCTCCTATTTCTTCATTTGTTATTGACCCATCATCACATGGTCCTTCTTCCTCCACTAAATCTTTCTTAACATCCTTCAATAGATTTTCTTCCTCTTCTTCTTTCATTTGGTTTTACTCCTGTGCCATATATGTTCCAGTTTCTGCAACAAAATCTTCAATTATAAGAAAAACATCATAATAAAAATATAATACCTATGTACCTCTTCTTCCTTTGGAAATACTTCAGTATGTTGCTTTGATCTCTCTTCTTCTGTTAGCACATTAGTATGTTGATTGAAACTCAAAGAACTCTTGAGACTACCAACTAGTCTCTCCTTCTCGTCATAGGTTTCAATGATGTCTTTGAGCACTTGTCCACTATCGCGAACTGATTCTTTTCTAGTCTCCTTGCCATATTCTACTTCAAAATTTTCATCCTATGGAAGGTTTTATTCTACATTTTTGATAGCTTTAAAAGACTGCCTATCTTCTTCCAAACCTGTAATCATACACAAATCATTAATTTTAAAAATACAGGGCCTTCTGGCCTCCTTTGATGCTTTATCCATCAAGTCTTCTCGCTGCTTTGAATCATTCATATGATCCAACTCCTCTGGCTCTTCATCACTTTCAAAAAGTAATGGTCCACGTTCTGGTTCACATATCGAAACTTCAACATCTTCTTCAGCATCTCCCTTCTGCTATAGCTCAACTTTTTCGAGCTTCTCTGTCTTCAATTTGACATCTATAATCTGTTCAAGTTCCCTTAGCTCATTTATTAACTGCATATTCACCTATTGATTCCTCTTCTCTTGTAGCCTCTGCCACTTCACTTTCTTTCTCATGAAATAACCATATTTCTGGTCCATCTCATTTCTCTGCAACATTTCCATTAATACTTAAACTAAACTATTACCTCAACCATTTCTTTATCATATTCTTTGTCATTCATTCTCATGCCATTTGCCTTTGCATCCTTCTTCTTTTGTCCTCTGCTATGATCTCTTTCAGAACCTATGTTATGATTGTTATTAGTCATCATCCTTTCCATATGTATGAGTTCCTTTCACTTCACTATGAGTTGTGCAAGCCTCT
>APFE031349352.1:0-11710 GCA_000404065.3 Pinus taeda
AGCCACAGACTGACAAACGAGAAACCATAGGCACACCGAGACAGACAACCAGAACCATAGTTCAACGCGTGACCACAACAACCCAACTTGCAGAGCTCAGCAACAAAAAAATCTCATAGCAACAATGTAAAATGACCTAGCGAGCAGGTAGACATGGAGAATAGTCTAGAGACGAGCGGGAATTACCAAGCAAGGACTGTATTAAATTTCTCATTAATTGTCATACCAAACATCAAATATAACCTGTGCATTTCATACGCGTGTCCATCCAATTGATTGTTTTAATCAACCATCCAACGATTGCATAAATCATTGCATACATATTTGTCAACATACCAAAACATATCACCTATTACATAATTGCAACGGGCGTTTGGGCTGGGTGCCACCATATATTTTCTCAACAATCAAACTCTTAGTTTAGAAATTGTTGGATCTCATGAAAAACATGTATACATTATGTAATTGTGTAATATACAAATTATTTTCTGTGTAATTTGTGCACCATGTCTCTTTCTCAAGTTTCCTTTTCAGTATCAGAGCACATATGAGCCTAACTTTGTCAAGAGCACATATGGGCTTGACTTTTTCAAGAGAAAGCCCAGAAAGATGGAAGAGGTTTGAAGAGTGTGAGATAATATAGATAGAGTTTGACATAATATTAATTTAGTGTGTGAGATTTGTGTGTGCTCGACTATATGTTTCAGTGTAGATCTTGAGTCCAAATCGATAGTTCGTTGTTCGCTTCCAAAAATGTTCTATTCGTTGGGATGAGAGCTACGGGGTTCAGATCTTCGACTAAGGAAATAAATAGTAACCAAAACGTGTCGCCTTTTACATTGCGGTTCATGTTCTTACATTTGTTTTCGCCGCGCATAATGTTCATGTGCAGAAATTACAACACATCATGGACATTTATGTGCCCTCACCATAAATTCATCATGATCTAAGTCTACTAGTGTTATACGTGGATCTTGTTGTGTACAGTTTTATGGACAATGGTGGCATGATCCCTAACAACATGCCTAACGACAAGAAGGCCATTTTTGTTTGTGGGAGACAAATGTAAACATTCAATTTCTTCATCAATAGATCCGCGAGGTGACCATCAATATTGGTCATGGAGATGCTGAACGAAATCGATCTGTTAGCATGGCTACAGTACAAACATTTGTTGATGTAGTGGTTTTATTGTTGAATATGAGGCAATGCTACCTCCTCAAGAATTTTTGATATTTGTTGTCCTTCTATTAGCTTCATATATAGTTGTTCATCCCATATCTCTTTTAAATGGTTTCGATTAGTTGTTTCTAATCAAGTTCTCTACTACTTGCACTACTGCAAATGTATCATGTGATTATCCTCATGATCATATTTAGTGGATATTATTTCCTCCAACCCATTTGCTATATCAAGAATCTAGAGGAAGGCACAACTTTGTATTTTTCCTCTCTTATTCAACTGGGTTGGATGTTTATTAATAATGAAGAAATGATAATGAACTACTACGATGTCCAGCATAAATAGGTTCCATTAAGGAGGGAAGTTTTTTTGGAGGATAATCCTTAAACTAAGTTATGTAATTGCTAACAAATTATCCAGAAAATTTTGTGTTCTGAGTTATCAAAATTAGGGCAGCAAATTAATAGATGTAATCAGTTATCATTCAACAAATTATTAGGGGCAGTATTTTAGTCAGATAATGGATAAACAAATTAGAAATATGTCATCTATATAATAATGTATTCATTGCTCCTATGGATATATGAGATTCCAATAACAGTTTAGCTCATGGATTGAGAATCAAACTTCTCTTATTTTTGTTCATTAGTTTTGTTTATGCTTTCATATGTATGCTCTTTATAGATTTAACATGTGACATCAGAGCTAGGTTAAGAGAGGTGATTTATATGTAAAGTGTGCGTTGTTGGTAGGCAGTTTCAATAGTTGTTCCTGAGTGGTAGAAATTATCCTCAATGTGCAACAATTAGCATGTAGTAGCATCAGGCTTAGGCATGTTGAAACAATTGTATTAGACATGTTCCGACATTGGTTCTATTGGTTAGGTCATGTTGTAAAAATTCTGTTATAGATTTGTACTTCACTGTATTGCAGTGATGAAATTGCAACACATATTGCTATCATGATGCAACAATCAATGTTATAGCATTGTGCTCTTTCTATATTGTGGCAATATACTATCGTATTACAGCCTTTTCTTATTACAACAACTAGAGCTATAGCACATGCTTTTTAGTTGAAATGGAGCACTAAGAGTTGTAGAATTGTGTTTGAGCAACATGTACCTGGATGATTAAACAATATGAGGGTGTTGATACAACCTAAAATTATCACAACAACACATGTGGGTATGTAGCATCTATTGTACTTCAATATTATTTTCCTAAGTGCACCTGATGTAGTTCTCATAGATTCTCATGGGTTAGAAAAAATAGTTAAATACATTCTTGAATACATTAAATTAACATAATAAGAAGATAATTATACCTCGATAAAAAAAAATGAATCAATATGGGAAAAACATATGATAGAGTGGTATGAAAAAAAAGGTACTAAAAGAGATGTTGGATAGTCATTGAAAATATGCCAATTTGGATTCTTATCATCTCCTCATAGACAACAATATTTGTTACACAATATTTTGTCACATTTCCAAATCTATACCTAAAGTGTCGTCCTCTCTGCCATTGTCCTTACAAATGTCATAAAGCGACAAAAGTTGTGTAAACTCATTCACCATGAATTATATGCTCAAAATGTCCCTAAAGAGATGGAGAACTAGTGTCTTGAAGTAATTATGGAAAAACTTGTGAAAAACCCTAATTTGCAAGACCAACGTTATTTTTAGTAAGCAAATCCATGCTGGTAAACTTTCGTCTAACTAGTGACTAGTGATGTCAGTGTGACTTTTGATAGGAAAATCTATGTTGATACTCTTCAGACAGTTTCTCCAAAAATGGAGCAGAAGCTTCTCCTACCAAAATTCTCGAGAATGGTCAGCTGGTAGTTTTTGTATGAAGATATGGTTGAGTAATCCCATTTAGTGACTTTGATCCTACCTTTAGAGGTCTTACCTTGTGGATAAGGACCTTCTTCCCACGTTGGTGGATCTCTAACCTCCTCTGCATCACTATAAATTTATTCTTCACTTTCCTCAATGGGTTGGTCATTTCTAGTTACCATTCTTCTAATTAATTGTGCTTAGAAGTTGCCATTTTGGTGAGAGAGGAAAGGAGAGATTGTTAAGTTTGGCTTGGAATTGGAACCATCCTGAAGGATGCCTTCAACATTAAGGCACCATTTGTATTCTTCCATCTTTGATTTAATCATTAATACAAAGAATGTTTTACTTCCCATAAGCTTGTCTATGATGGTTTTCTTAGTAAAATTCTCCTTGATCTGTTGTATAACTTATATTGGAATGCATATGCCATGATCTCTCTTGTTGTTGTCTTTTGATCTCTCTTGTAGGTATTTGAATACAAGGAACAGTTAGGAGTGAGCCTTGGAGCAAAGGGATCAGGATCATCATCAATGGTCGAGTGCAAAGGAGATAGGTAGGCCATCTCCATTTCTCATTTGTCATTATGGTCTAGGTTAGAGAAGTTTTCTTGTTTTTTCATGGTTTTTACTAGACCCACACATTGGGCTAGACAGACTGCTTCTATCCATAAAAGGGATTGTCTAGTTAACAAATTAGTGACTCTGCTCAGGAAGCCTAAACCCTTTTCATCCACCTTTTATTTTTTTCTTCTCGTTAAATTTGGCCAACTATCGAAAGGCCATGTCTTTGGATTGATTTTCAGTGTACACTCTTAATTGTTGGTGTCTTAGGTTATCAGGTCTAGAGTTTCTTCCTTTTTCTTTCTTGTTTTTCCTAAAATTTCCTCACTCAACTCGTGTTTTATTAGAGATAGTCACTCGGACAATGCCTGTTTTTCCTTGTATAGTTGCGCTGAAAGCCTTCTCTTCAACTATTTACCTGCGTTGAAACCCAGCATAGATTTTGCTATGAGAAGTAGTGTTTCTAGCACGAGTTTTGTTGTGAAACGTTCTGCTCATGACCTTTCTAGCATGAGTTTCACTATATAAAGTAGCATTGGTCCTTAAATGTGAGAACTTTTAGGGTCTCTACTGAAAACTCTAGTGTGTCCTCGTCTTTGAGGTCTCTTCACTTTTTTATCTGCATCAATCTTTGTATGTATGCTTCTGCTTTCTTTGTGGAATGCAAAAAAATATCTCTTGCTTGAAGTGGTAAAAAATCATATTTTGATTGAGTTTTTTCAAGTTTTGAGTCAATTGAGATCTTTGTTTACTACTTGTGTGCTTGAGAATTAATTATTATTCTCTTAATTTAATAGTGATTTCCCTTTTTCATTGATTAAAGGAATCGATTTTTCATTGAATTAGTTTTTGTTTCAAAAAATTTACTTTCCGTCAAAATTGCATTAGATCACTTGCATGAAAAGTTATTTTTTGGAACTAGTTATTGGAAATAGATCACATTAATTTTAAATAATTGAAAACTAAATGGTGCATTAGTTACATTAAATTAGTTAAAGCAAAAAGAAATGATAATTCATTGTAGGTTCATTTTAGTGAAAAGTGATTTTTTTTATACTTCAAATTGCATTTTGAAAGCGAAAAGTGAAAAGCTAGTTAGGGGAATTTTTGTTTGATGAATTATTGATTGAAAATTATTCCCTTGATTAGTTTAGCTCTCATCGAAATGGAAATTTTTTCTTTTCTCATATAGATGCATTTCAGGCGTTCAGGTGACAACGTTTTGAGCCCTAAAACTGAAACTTAATTGAAGATAAACATAAAATTTACCTCAATTAACCTAAGGAGCATTTGAAACTTAACACAAACATTTAGAGGCCTAGGCTAGAGACATGTTATGGCATTGTTAAATGTAGGAGTTGTCATTATTTGCGAGTGTTGTATCCTGAGGATGAAATCTTGTTCCACGTACGGAAGTGTATAGGACCGTTCTCCAATACTTTAGGTATATCGAAGGTGCTCCACACATGGTAAGTATATGGGTATGCTCTCATCAAATAGTTACACATTGGAAAACACTACTATTGAATGAACTCCCACGTACCATTGCATATATTTTGGGAGTCCCTAATAGGTTTCTATCTATCCATAAGTAACCGAGTATGTCACCTTGTATACCGTGATACACCAAACACAATATTCGGGGATATTCAATGTTGTATGTTAATTCCTTGGTTCCACCAAGATGTATATTGAAGCTCACAGCTGCTTGGTAAACCTTTTTTCTATTTACCCCTTTTTTATTTATTTGTTGTTAATTTCTAAAATTAATTGACTGTGGAATAATATCCTTCTTGTGGAAATACTTTTTAATAAATCTTAGGTTCATATTAATGGAAACAGTTCCTGAGTCTACCTCTGATGGGAATCCTAGTTCTTTTCCTTCTTTTGGAAATGCTGGTGCTGCCTATATGGATATGTTGTCTCTTCCTGGATTTACCATTGCTTTGTGAGTTTGGTTATTTTTGACCCCTATGGTTTTAAATGTCCAAATGGCTCCTCAACTAGGCTCTCCTCCCCCTGTGCAGTCTCAGTCTTTGGTTGATCTCAAAGTTGACCCTTTACCTTCTTTGCTTGTTCAGTGTTCTTCCACCTCTTCCTCTTCATCTGGTGAAAGCCTTTGGAGATCATGTTGGTGATAAACCTTCAACTAGTAGCAGTAAAGCCCATGGGAAAAAGGGAAAAGTTAAATTTCCCTATAGGTTATGTGAAGGAAATCATCTTATTCACCTTTGTACTTATATGGATGAGGCCTAGAAAGTGTTGGATAACCTTACCACTTCTCAACCTCGTCTTCCAAGTGGTTATCAAAATATTTATCTTAGATCCTCCACTGGTTGATCAAGTTATTTATCAACACTCATCCTCGGTCAATCCCACTCTCTTTGAAATTGAATCTCATGAGTCCATTTTTGACCAACCATTGGATGAGGAAATGATTGACTTGATTCCACCTTCATGGAATCATATCCATCCTGTGCAGAGTGAAGTTCATACCTCTCAGGTTCTTATGGTTTCTTCAAATTCCGAAGAATTAGGGGGAAATCCTCCTATTCCTAAGATACATGTCACGATCCTCCTATTACCATGATCTAAGGGGGTTAAACTCCTACTACTATAACACATGGGGGAGATTATTCCATTCTGATGACACCCACTCCAAGTAGTTTAGTCACTTTCTTTGATTGGAGTTGACTGGTAGGATATCGTATTCCTTCTCATGTGCCTTTTCAGATCATAGTATAGGCTTATCATATACCCGTACCTGGCACAATCATAGATGAAGGAACATATTTTAGTATTTTCTCTTCAACTACTTGGAAAGATTTAGGTTCTCCGTAGCTTATGCCTGTTAGCAAGAATTTGTTAGTTTTTAGTAAAGGAACTAGTCCACTGTTAGGGATCCTTCCTAAGTTGCCTATTACTTTGGGAGGAAAATTTGTTTATCTCGATGTGATGGTTGGTCAAGTCCCTTTATATTTTAATTTACTCCTCAGTTGTGACTATGTTGACGTCATGGGAGCTCTTATCTCTTACCTCTTTCATGTGATATTTTTCCCGCATGAAGGAATAATTGTGGCCATTGATCAGCTTTCGTTTTTTGGTCTTAATTTCACTCCTGATCAACCATATTCCCTAAATGGTCCATATATACAAGTGGTATCGTCCCCATAACAGGTTAATTATGTGGCCAATTGTTCCATGCTCGTGTCTACTGATGATCTAGTTAGTGACATAGTGCACCATGTATTGGAGGCATTGGAGTCTCATATTTCCATTAGGTCCCTTGACATGTTTTCCTTCAAGAGCGTTGTTCTCCCATATGATGAGAATCTCATGGAATATATGACCAATTATAGGTCATATTTATGGTTCCCATGAGGATAGTTCTTTTACTATGTCAACCTTGTCAAAAAATTAAATAGGTGTCATGAGGACAGTTCTTTTACTGTATCAACCTCGTTAAAAAAATAAATATGTGTAATGAGGATAGTTCTTTTACTATGCAAACCTTGTTAAAAAATCAAATATATCCCCGTGAGGATAGTTCTTTTAGTATGTCAACCTCATTAAAAAATGAAATAGTTTCCCATGAGGATAGTTCTTTTACTATGTCAACCTCATTAAAAAATGAAATAGGTTTCATGCAGATAGTTCTTTTACTATGTCAACCTCATTAAAAAATGAAATAGGTTTCTATTAGGATAGTTATTTTACTATGTCAACCTCGTTAAAAAATTAAATAGGTTCCCACGAGGATAGTTCGTTTACAATGTGAACCTCATTAAAAATTGAAATATGTCCCCATGAGGATAGTTCTTTTACTATATCAACCTTGTTAAAAAATGAAATAGGTGTCAGAGCACAGTTCATTTTCTTGTGTCAATCTCCTTAAAAAATGAAACAAGGTTTCATGAGAATGGTTATTTTCCTATGTCAAGATCGTTAAAAAATGAAATAAATCCCCTTTCAATTCTAGTCTTTGTTTAGATCTCGTAAATTCTCGGTCGATTCTTTCCCTTGATCTCGTAAAAGAACCTTCATTCCATCCACTTGTTAGTAACCAGTAGTCTACTTAGGTGTATGAAATGACGCTTGGGGGGCATGTACCTCGAATTGAGTCATTATGTTGGGGGCATGCAAACTTATCTCCAACATACTTTATCTTTGTTTCAAGCTAGTGTAAAAATGAAGCCAAATCCAACCATAGTTTGTTTCCATTTCAAGCTTGTTTAAAAGTGAAACCAAATCCAAGCATAGTTTTTCTCATGTTTCCAACTTGTGAAAAAATGAAACCATCCTCAAGTATAGTCAAGCATATTTTCCCATGTTTCAATTTTGTGTAAAAATGAAACCAATTCCCATTTTACCTCTTGTGATTACCATCTTTATCAACTTGTTTTTGCTAGATGAGCCTTGGTTTTTTCGTTCCATCATCACCATCTCTTTAGTTTATCATATGCTTTCACTTGGCCGTTTTACCCTTGCCTGAGGAACATATGTGATGAGTGACGATATTAGGAAACCTCTTGATCTCTAGATTTTTTGAGTAGGTCCATCATTACTGGAACTAGTTGTTATCCTTTTATACCACTCATTCCTCCAGGTGGAGTTCTCTTTTAGCTCGTTTCAAACTCCAAAAATATGAAAATATTGTCAAGTACTTATTATTTCAAACTCGTTAAAGTAAATGAAATTAGGTCTACTCAGTACAAGTTTAACCCTTTTCCAGACTGAGATAGACTAGCTACAGAAAAGGAATACCTTGGTCACACGTGGCTAAGAGATTCTCTTGAATATCGCTTTCTACCTTTTAGGATTCAAGAGACTATCTATGAAAAGGGACCTTTGAAGTTTCCTTTTGCCTATTTTTCAAACTCTCTAAACATGAAAAAGATGTAAAATTACCCTTTCGTTGGAATCGTAAAATTGAAATGACGAAGGACTTGTTACCATGATGGGACCAAGCCACTCCTTCCTAGGGCTCGTTAAACTTACTAGGATGGATTCATCTGAAGGATGAACTATGGTATCCTATTCAATATTGTGATTAAAAATACATGGGTACATATTAAAGAGCAATGGAACACATAAAATATTGCAGAAATATAAAAATAGAAAACACATAAAATAAGAGAGACAAAGATATATGTGGTTCACCCAATTTGGGCCATGTCCATCGAGAAACATATAGTCCTTCCTTTTATATTATCCAACAAAATGAAGAGATACAACCTACAATAGATCTGCTGTAATTACCTCTTCGCTTTCAATCTCCTCTCTCTTCCTCGCTTAGAATGTAGATCTACATAGCCGCAATACGATTTCCTAATATATAGCGAGGGGTTTCCTTCTAACGAAAAACCAACAAATTAAACATAACTTCTACCATCATATTTCCCTATGGACCCCCCTAGCGGTGCACATTTATGGACAGTGTTGCCACCACATTACGAACTGGGGTCCAATGTGGTGATACCTCTAAATAAAGAATATAATCAGGCTCCACACCCACCAATCTCCCACTCGGAGACTGATTATAACAACTCCACCGCTGCTTCATTTGTTGGACAATAACTCTACTTTGGACCTGGTTGTTTCTCATCTTCATCATCATACTTAAAGACCAATTGGAACCAAGTAGAATCTCAGTTTCTCCCTGATTACAACTTTTGTTAACATATATGCAGGATTCTGGCTAGTGTGTATCTTTTCTAGCTTTAATTGTCCATCTTACAACATTGATCGTATGAAATGGTATTTGAGATGTATATGCTTAGTCTTGGAATTAAATGCATAGTTCTTTGCAAGATGTATTTTACTCTGGCTGTCACTGTATAAACTACCCAACTCCTTCTTATCTAATTCATCATGAAACCTTTGTAACCAAATCATTTCTTGACTAGCCTATGTAGCAGCAACATACTCTACTTCCATCATTGAGAGTGCAACAACACTTTGCAGTTTCAAAACCTAACTGAAAATTGTTCCACCTATAGTAAACACATGCCTTGTTGTGCTCCTCATGTTGTCTCTATCACCCACCATGTCTACACCAACATATCCATGTAGAGCAATGTTTGAACTACCAAAGCATAATGCTTGATTTGTGGTACCTCTCAAAAACCTGAGAATCCACTTCACCACCATCCAATGTTATTTTCCTCAATTGTTCATGTACTTGCTTACAACTCCCACTACATATGCAATATCAGGCCTTGTGCAGACCATTAAGCTTCCAGTTGTTGATGCATATGGAACTTTAGACATATAAACCATTTCTTGCTGAGTTTTGTGACACACCACCTTACTTAGATTGAAATGGATAGCCAAAGGTATACTAACTGGTTTTGCATTCTGCATATTAAATCTTTTCAACACCTTTTCTATGTACTCAACTTGAGACAATGTTAATTTTTGATTCTTCCTATCTCTAGTTGTTCTCATACTAAGGATTTTTTTTGCAGCACCCAAATCCTTCATTGCAAATGAGTTTGCCAATTTTATTTTGAGCACATTTATTTCATGCATGTTAGAACCTGCAACAAGCATTTCATCTACATACAAAAAAAATATAATATAGCTTGCATCATTTTTCCCTTTGAGATAAACATAATGATCAGAGTGACATCTAGTATAACCTTGTTCATACATAAGCCTATCAAATTTTAGATACCACTGCCTTCGAGCTTGTTTTAAGCCATACAAGCTCTTCTTCAATATGCACACTAATTTTTCTTTCCCTTTTACCTCATATCCTTGTCGCTCTTGCATATATATCTCTTCCTCCAAATCCTCATGGAGAAAGGTTGTCTTTACATCTACTTGATCAAGATGCAAATCTTTAGCTACTACTAGACTTAAAATAGTTTTGATTGAAGTCATTTTAACAATAGGATAAAATATCTCATAAAATTCTATACCCTTTTTCTGTGTAAACGCCTTGACCACAAGTCTAGCTTTATATCTTTTTCTATCTCCATCTTCTTCCTTCAACCTGTAAACCGATTTATTCTGAAACATTGATTTATCTACAGGCAACCTCACTAAGTCCCAAGTCTGGTTATGTACTAAGGAGTTCATCTCTTATTTCATGGCTTGCTCCCACTTCTTCCTAGTTTCTACCTACACTGCTTCTTCTGTGGTTCACCAAAATCAATCAATGTTACATCATATAATGAAGGAGAGTATTGTTCAGGGGAACTACTTATCCTAGTAGATCTTCTAACACCACTTTAAAGTGTTTGAGGTGCTTGTTGCTGTTGTGGTTGTTGTTGTTGTTCTAGATGTTGATCATTATGATTTCAGGCACCTTCACTTTTCTTTGATCTCATCAAGCATTGTGTATTCTATCTTTTCTTTTTCCTGTTTCTTTTCCTACATATGATCCTTATACAAAACCTTTTCATTGAATATGACATCTCTTCTCCTAATGATTTTTTGTTTTTCATAATCATAAAAGCAATAACCAAAATCATTAACACCATATCCAATAAAGGTATATTTCTTTGATTTTTCCTCAAGATTTGTTCTATTTTCTTTATTAATATGGATAAAGGCTTCACAACCAAAAGTATTTAAAAATAAGTAGTTTACCTTTTTACCTATCCATGCCTCCTCTAGAATACCACCATCCAAGGAACTTGAAGGCCATCTGTTTATTAGATAAACATAAGTATCTATAGCATTTTCCCAAAATTGTAAAGGAAATCCTGCATGCAATTTTATGCAGCTTGCATGCTCCATGATTGTATTGTTCATCCTTTCTGACACACCATTTTCTTGTGGTGTTCTTGGAACTATCTTCTCTTTGTGAATTCCATTCTCTGAACAACACCTACAAAACTCTTTCCTGCAATATTCACCTCCATTGTCTGATCTGAGACACTTCAGCGTTTTTCATGTCTCATTTTCGACCAAATCTTTCCATTTCGTGAAAGTATCAAATACATCAGATTTATTTTGAATACAATAAATCCATTTTTAAGTATGGGGGTTTACGCAGTGCATTATATTAGATATCATTTTGGGATTCAACTGCGTTAGGTAAGTCATTCACGTATGACCATTTCCATGAGAGTTAGTCATAACTGACTAATTTCTCATGATTTTTGAATAGTTCACT
>APFE031349356.1:2077-14080 GCA_000404065.3 Pinus taeda
AAAGTATACTACTCCATCAACATTGTCAGTGAAATCTTCAAAAAAATCTTTTCTATGAGTCATGTGACAGGTTGTTCCTGAATCAAGCAGCCAATCATTTTTCTAGGAAGCAAGTGAAGTGTTAAACAAATCTTCATTTACTCCAATGTTACATTGTGCCTCAACATAGTGAGCGGATTCAGGTGCTTTACCTTTGTCTGTATCATCAGTTTAACCTTTCTGTTGGTTTCTTCTCTGCTCAATTTTGTCCCATGGTAGCTTGCATGTAGAGGCATCATGTGATCCATTTCTTTTGCAGCGAATATAGTGTAAATTTGCCTTTTCTCCTTGAGAATGTCCGCCCCCCTGCCTCTAAAATATCTTCCTCTTCCTCTTCGTCCACCTCTTGCTCTTGTAGAATCTTGAGCAGGATGCTTTTCTTTATGAGCAAGGCAGACAGTCTCTTCAGAAGATTCGGGGGCTGTCTTCTTTCCAAAAGCTTTCTCTCTTTCAGCAAACTTTTTCACAAGAGAGTCAAAGGTTATATCTTTGAGATTTCCATTTGCTTGCAATGACTCAAGATAATTGGAGTAAGTAGGATAAAGTGCCTTGAGAAAAGCGATAAGAGGAATATCCAATTCAACCTAGATTTGATATCATGCATTATAGACTTTACTTCAAATGCAAGAGCAAGAGGATCATTATTTTGCAGTTCAAGAGTGAAGAGTTTAATCATGAGTTGAACAACTTCAAGTGCAGAATGTGAGTTATAGAGTTCTTTTAGCTTTTGTAAGGCTTCAAAGGCAGTTGAATATGACGAAATATGGCGACTCACCTCTTCATCTACAGATGTTGCGATTAATGCATAAGCTTTGCTGTTCTTGTTTTCCCAAATGACGAGCTCTTTGTCTGAGGTAGGTTGTACTGGGTCATTGTCTCTTTCTCCAACACGCACTCCTTTCCACAACTCATTGAAAATGAGGGTGTGTTTTATCATCCGGGACCATTCAGGATAGTTCTCCTTGCCAGTGAGAATTATTCCCACCATAGATATGATTGGATGCATTGTAAAATCTGAGAGCTGTAAAAAATACTTCTGCTGGCAAAAAATGTACTTTTGTGGAGAAAAAAAAAACTTCTACTACTAAAAGAAAATTGATTCTGATATCAAAATGTATTCTAGCCTCAAACAATATATTAAACACAATCAAACGCAGGAGTGTTAACTATGTTAGTCACTTTGAAAACAACTTTATGAAAACAACACTATGGTAGCCCAAACAACACTAAGTTATAATACATATGTATGTATTATCAAATAATACAAACATTATACCTCGCTACCCTAAAAATCTTCACCGCATATATGCCATGTCCATCATATAAAAGGCAATGTGAAAAAAGGCTAACACGCATATACTGTCATAGTTTAGATTTTAACACCATTCAAAAGTACCCATCTAGGCAGCGCCAATAGTGGATTTTCATCTTCATGTATTGTGTTACATGTCAGGAAAGTATTCAAATAATGCTAGACTCTGAAAGAAAGCAAAGGATTTTCATGGCAGAAGCCCACGTCCATGGCAGAAGCGGTCACCAAGGTCCGCAAGAACAGGACATACTTCCGCGCGAATTACCTCCTCTTGCTTTCTAGCGTCCACGCTTTCAACCTTCTGTCCAACCCTGTGTCGATTTTTCTCTTCGTTGCGCTCCAAGGCGGCTGGATCTTCCTTTATCTGTTGAGGAGGGAGTCCCAGGTTCTGTTCGATAGAACCTACAGCGAGCGGGAGACTGGGGATCCACACAGTGATTGTATGTAATGGAGGATAGAATAATCAGGTGAAGCATTCATGCAATGGAGGCGCAGGTGCAATAACGCCCTCTCTACAGGAGACAAGGAAAAAAATACGCCATTTCAAAAACTTTAACGCACACAGTGCTTGTTAGGACAGCGCCCCTTTTTTTTTGAAACGTTTGGACAGTCAGACAGGATGGACAGCACTGGATAGTGGAGGGCAGTATGGACAATGGGCAGCTACCATGTCAGGAGCAGCTAATTTTATGGAGGAGTTGCTCAGCTGTATGGAGAGAAGACAGGGAGTTACAAGGGACACAAAAGCTAAAAAAAGGGCTGGATCTGATACCATGTCAGGCCAAGCAGTAACTCCATTAGGCAGAAAACTAATTCGTGTATTCATTCAATCAGGTAGGTCTGTTATATACACGAGGGAGAGATTGTTCAGTTCATCTCCCGATGACTGTTCACATTTCTCATTTATTTATTTACATATATTTACCCAATCACAAGGATTAGGTGTCAGCATTCTTCTTCTTCCATGTTTGTTCACTCAGTGGCTTCGAAGATTCTTCTGGAGGATTTTCAGGTCTACAGTCTTTGGCTATGTGTCCAAAGTTTCGACATTTGTAACATTCAATATTACTTCTTAAATGTTCAAATCTATTGATGTTTTGTTGAGCCCTAAGAGGTTCATATTTGACAAATCTCCTAGAATTGTATTGGTTCCTAGGGTATGTGCAACATTCTACAGCTTTATGACCAAATTTTCCACATGAATAACAATAGCCATGAAAAATATGTTGGTACCTGGATGGAAATCTCCGTCGGCGAATTGTCTCCCAAGGCTGTTCTTGCAAATATTGTTCAATGAAGTCTACATCCTTGTCAATCTCATAGGTTCATTGTATTTTGTTGTAGAAGGTCCTACTTCTTCTTCTTTGTAACTAAGGCTAGTTTTGTTGTTGTAAGATCATTGATTGTCGATGAGTTCTTCCAATTCCCTTGAGTTGTTTGCATAGTTTTGGACAGTTTTTCCCTTCTTCACTTCCTTACGCAGCAAGACTACTTCGGCTTCTAATGCTTCCCTTTCTCGGTTTCTATTTTCCAAATTCTTTTGAAGTGACTCTTCAATACATTTGCGTTCTTCAACTTCAATTTTGAGACCTTGAACTGGTTCTTGAAGAGTATTGGAACAGATCTTCTCAGCCTTGAGCTCTTTTATAAGCTTGATTGCCTCCTTAGAAAATTCTTCTATGGTCAACCCTTCTTCTTCGTTGTTTGATACCTCTTCTTTATTTTGCTTGGACATAAACAGTACTCTCTCACTGGCTTCTTCTTCACTGTCACTTTCTTCATCGGATGATGAGCTATTTTCTTTAGAGAGAAAGTTCCTTTTGAATCCTTTCTTCTTGCCTTGCTTGTTGAATTTTTTAAAGCCTTTCTTTCCTTTTGAGTTTACATAACTTATGTTCAGACATTTTGCTGCAAAATGCCCAACCTCACCACAATCGAAACATATCAATGGAAGTTTACCTTTGAATTTTCCCTTACCAATTTTTAGTTTTCTCGTAACGTAAGCATATTCTCCATCTAAAAAACCACCTTCATCATCTTCCTTTTCTTCACACTTGCAGGTGCAGGTGCAGGTCTTTGGCTTTGAAGGTTGTTTGCCCTTATTGGTTTTCTTAGATACAGCGAACGCAATTTCTAGATGCGAAGTACCCTCTTCTTCATCAAGTCTCATTTCTTATGCTATGAGAACTCCATGTAATTCCTCTTTGTTGAGTTTGTCCAAATTTGCACTATATTCTGAGACTGATACCTTTGGGTTGAATCTTCCTGGTAACGTTCTAAGAATCTTTCGTATAATAGTCTTCTCGTCAACAAGCTCTCCCAATCCTTCTAGAGTGTTGGTTATTTCAACCATGTGTTGGAAGTATGCAACAATGTTGTCATCTTCTTTCATTCTGAGTTGCTCAAATTTTGCTCTGTAGATTTGAAGCTTTGCTTCTTTAACATTTGAGTCACCTGCATATATATTCTCAAGCTTGTCCCATACATTTTTGGCAGTTTTACAACCCAACACCTTATGATAAGCAGATTCAATAAGTCCATTGATAATAATATTCTTTCCTTTTGCATCATTTACCAAATTCTTCTTACCTTGTTCATCTGCGGTTGGTGTAAAGCGATTTTGAACAGTGTCCCATACTTCGTAACCTTGTGCCAAGAAATAGACCTCCATTCTTACTTTCCAAAGTGCATAATTATTTTCATTGAATAGAGGTAAACCATTCTTGGTATGCTCCATGATCTCCTTCCAGTTGTTAAACTGTGATTAAAGGAACCAAGCTCTGATTGTTGGAAAATACTGAGAGGGGTGAATCAGTATTCCTTAGCAACTAGCACTTTTAAATCTTTTCAGAGCATTAGTTAATCTTCAATTATCATTAATGTTTAAATAACAACAGTGAATAAAAAAACACAGGAGGCACAAAAATTTTAGGTGGAAAACCCCCTCCGAGTCAAAAACCACCAAACTCTTTTCGAATAATTCTTTAATCTTCAACTCCAATTGAAAAGAAATCTCCAACTTCCTAGAATCTAGAAAAGCATTATTCTCCAGCTCCCACTAGATGGACGCTCCAACGCCCGAGATTCTTCAGTAGTCAACTGAACGGATGCCCCAACACCCAATGAGATACAACTCACCCTAGCACCACCCCACCACCCTATAGAAGAATAAAAGAAGAATGGACTCTCGTACCAAGGAAAATGGTCCACTTTACAATGATATAAAATGATGTAGAAGAAAATGACACACTAGACCATAACCCCAACTATGACACAACCACCTAATGATGATCCTAGACCTCCCGATGCTGCCTCTTCAACTCTGGTAGATAGACACTTGTACAGCTTTTACAAAGATGCTTTTACAATGACACTGTACAATGATAACTTTTACAATGTCTGTATGCAGTGTTGCCCACTTGACTTCATGTGGTGAACTTCTTGTTGTTGTTCTGCACCTTGATTGCTGCTCTTGTCATGCTACCCTTTCTCATTCTTCAGAACATTAGATTACGCACCGAGTCTTCTCTTGATGAATATATAATACCTGCAAAGAGTCTTCAAGGAAAAACCCATGACATGATAATAGCAAAACTTACCTCATCCGACAGAGCATATGTCAGTGCTAAACAAAAACAACAAATTAGAATACAAAGAACCTAATGCTATTAAGATATGAACATGCATATACAGAAGATACTTACTGCAGAGCATATGTCAATGCTAAACAAAAATAACAAATTAGAATACAAAGAACCTAATGCAATTAAGATATGAACATGCATATACAGAAGATACTTATTTGTAGCTTACCTCTGCTGCGTCATTTTGTTGCACCTTGCACTTTGCTGCCCTAGAAACTCTGGTCCTTTGCACCCCTAGACAACACTTGATCTAGTTTTTCTTGCCTTCTAGGAGCACGATATTTAATCTGATGTATCTCTGCGATTTCAGGTCCCCAACATATGATCTTTGGTCCTGTAGATGCCCTCTGAGTCTTCTTTCCAATGTCACAAGTCTGACCCGATTTTGACTCTACAAGACACAGTTATGCCCAGTCTCTCACAATGACCTAATTATGGATTAGTTCAGTAGAGCGAACTTGTACGACGTGCCACGTGTTACTATTTCCTCCTTTGGCTCTAAAATTGAGACACAGAAAACTACAGTCCGTGCACTATCCGCCACTTTTTACAAAATTCCAATCCTCTTCTCAGAGAGAAAGTTATGACGATTTTCCCAAGGTCACTTCTTTGAGATGAAATTTAGCAGCCTGCAAAAACCCTAACTTCAACAGATCATATCTCCAAAAATATAGCGAACCAAGATCTGAAATTCAGTCACGACGTTCATCAGGATTGCGAATCATATGGGTTTTAATTTCAAAATCTAAGACTTCGCAAAGATGAAAAAATAGCGAAAATGCCACGATCACTACATTTGGAGGATATATGAAATTTCTTTTTACAGAGTTGAGAGGGGCTTCTATAGAGAATGTTGGAGGGATTTTAGGAGCTTATAAAATTATTAATTAATGACTATTCAATGGCCAAAACCAATTATGAGTGCCATGCCACAACTCCATAGGGTTTTAGCCCGCTAACTGGGGTTACTAACTTCAAACATGAATATCTTTCAAACCGTGAAGAATTACTTGGTGTGCCATATATCAACGGAAACATCTCGACGAGTAGAATCTATCTAGAAGATCCTTGACTCAAAATAGAGTAAGTTGTCAAGTCAAAATTCCCTTGCAAGATCAGGGTAGCCCCTAGTGCTGCTTGGGTTGACATCAATGACAACCTCAGATCATCTTTAGATCAACACCTTTATGCAAGCTTAATTCCTCACAAGCTTCAGAGCTAGTCCATCTCTAATCTCGATTTAGTTTCCTAGCCTTTTTTGGGGGCTTTTTTTTCCCAGTCAAGAGGGTGGCCCATAATCTCGTAAACCCAGGGCAAAAGCCATTGTGCAGCAAACTTGAAGGAGAATGGCACTAAAGAAAGCCCAAAAGTTTATTCAGAAAGCATTCAATGGAATAATGATTCTGATCTTTCTCTAAAATTCCTGTGCAAATTTCTGTTGATAAATTTAGACATCATGCTTTAATAGGCTATTTTGTTTGTGGAATCCTATCTTAAAACATTACATGCTTCAGATCTAGCAGATCTCTGATTTCCATTTACTCTCCTCTCCTCTTTCAGTGGCCTATCCTGCTATTGTAGGTCATTGTAACAGTCATCATTCAGTCTATCTCATTCATTTATTGATTGGTCCAATATGAATTTCAACCATATGTCCTTGTTGCCCCCTTGAGGACAAATACTTCCAGACCACCCTCTCTGGGGTGCTATGATGTTGTTTGGATGAGCTTTCCTGCTCATATCTGCTGATTCAGACTTGCTCTCGCAGTTCTTTCATCAGATATATGATTATCTAGCCTTACATCATCCATAAGTTCTATCAGATGACTTGACCATGGTATATCAGCTCCTATGCTTTATACCTCGGATGTTATGTACACTCACAGATAGTACTTTGCATAATCTTTTCAGATGATGTGCTATGATTTCATTTATGGGTTTCTTGTTCATACGTGGTGTGATGGTTTTTTGACTAGTCATGAAAGTAATGAACTTTAGGTATGATCTAATAACACATCTTAACAATAAAAAATTTATTGTTAAGATGTGTTATTAGATCAATGTAAACCAAAGTCAAATAAAGCCAAAAAATGGCTAGAGGTAAAGAGCAAGAAGTTGGTTGATTAGTTCCATTTCTAATCTTGATTGGGGGCATCAAGATATGCTTCAATTACAGTTGTAGGTTTACTAGTTTTTCATTTCAATTCAATTATTTTAGTTCTCATCTTAATGCGGGGGTACCTTGAAAGTTAAAGCACCTCTTCCCCCCTCTCCCCTCCCTCCAAACCCACATTTGTTTTCATATGAGCTCCTTGTGACTAGTGTAATCTCGAGTTCCTTCGAGTCTCGACCTATTTGGTCTTCAGTGCACATTAATATTATATATATATATATATATATATATAAAACAAAATAGACAAGTGGGTTGACTTAAGTTGCTGAGTGCTTTTACAAAAAGGACGTATTGGGTTCAAGTCCACGGGCTGGCTGCCTCTATGAATATTGTGGGCCCTTACTCAATGTCCCTGCCAGCTTAGGTTGTCAAAATAGCAACCCGCTGGATATATATATGTCCTTTTTGTAAAAGCACTCAGCAACTTAATTCAACCCGCTGGTCTCTCTCTTTCTCTATATAGAATAGATTTCTCACTTTATCGTGCATGCCTAGTGTTATCATAGAAGTGAGAAATATATTCTACGTAGATGTTATCATAGAAATAATGAGTTGAACTTGAAGCCTGTTCATAAAAATGGGCTGTGGTTGTGAGGTAAAGTTAAAGCAATACTCGGAGTTAAAACTGGCAGTTCTTATAAGAGGCATTTCCTGGAATTTTTTATGACATTCACAATTTCAGTTTTGTTCAAGTACAGCAGCAACAACTACAGTTCCATGACATTCATACACAATTTTTACCCCAACACCACAGCTTCTGTACTAACATATAAAGCTTCATTCATCGTACATCAAAACTTACCACTAATTCCTGTTTCTTAGCAACGAATGTAAAGAGCAGGAATGATACAAGAATTAACTCCTAGAAACTTATACCAACCTGAGGAGAAGCTCCAAAAGGAAGATGTTGACCCCCAACACTGAACCAAAGTTCATCAGCCAACTGGAAAAAACAAGTTATCACAGCAATTAAAAACTTGTCATGAAATTTATTGCACATAACAAGAAAAAGCTTGCTGTTATTTCTCTTTAGACCCAGAAAAAGCTTGCATGTTATTTCTCTTTAGACCCAGAAAAAGCTTGCATGATCACTCAGCCTGCCTACAGCTGCAATGCATCACAAAGCACATAAAGAATATGTAACCAGCAATGCAATCCAGAGCATATCCACAATATCATTGTTATTTGGAAGGAACTAACCTTTGCATTTACTTCCTCCATATACAAACTTCCCACTGGCAACGGAGGAAGTATGGCTTTATTCAATGAAGCTCCAACGCCAACACTACCACTGGATTTATCATATATACAAATACGGGAAGTGACTGGTGTTGTCCTGTCGGGAAACTCTAAAGGTAACTCGGCTGCATAAAAGCAGAAAAGGAAGTTAGAGGGAATTTCAACTGCATATTTTCAAATCCAAAACACTGATGTTCTGTTAAACTAGCAGTGGTATACAACGGTAATAAATGAATTCAACATCTCACCTTGACGCTCCACACAATACTCATACTGAGGCGGGATTGGAAATGCAAATGACAAGCCCTGATAGCAAAGCATAATCTCATCTTTGATGTTAATTTCCACCAATCTCAAAACTAAAGCAATCAATTAACTAAAGCATACCAGACTGTGTCACAACTTAGTAACTTACTGGATAGAAAAGTGTATAGATCCTCCTATCTGCATCATAAGTCCCAGGATAAGTTGGTCCACATGTATCATATACAGCTGCAAATGTAGCAGTATTGGGGCCACTGCAAACAAGGGCAGTAGATTTAATGAAAACTTTTAAATAAAAAAGCTTGTTGGATAGATTGACTAAGAACTAAATTGCATACAGAAGAGTAAGGACAAAGGTTCATACCCAATTAAAGAATTTGCATAGTGCATTTGAAGACTTTGCACATCAAATACATCTATGAGGCGTAACCGCTGTCACAACATAAAAAATTAAACTAAATATTAAATTAGGAATCTAATCTGACAGATGTTTGTTATTATTAATGATAAAACTCATGATGCCGAAACCAAAATTACCTTAAAGGGCATAAATTTAACATTCATCATATAAACAAGGTTAACAAAATTATTCCTACAATGGAATGTGGATCCTCGAGAATCCAGATGCAAGCCAAAGGTCTAACCCACTTTTACTCTACTCGATATATGGGACTTGGTCTATTTATGTGATGTCCCCAATTTTTATCTTCCATATTAAAGGCAATTTTGGAAAGGGGGGACATTTCCTGTTTTGGGACTTAGGAGGAAAAGGGAAAATTGCAGCTCTAGTGGAATGTGGGGGCCACAAGAAAGAGAAATTTGACCCAAGTAGCAGACTCGCACTCATGGAGGAGAGAGAAAAGAAAAAGAAGCGTGAATTAGGAAAGAGAGAGAGTGGGGACCACAAGGGGAGAAGAGGCTAGCAAATTATAAATACAGCTTGAGGGCCTCACTTTTGACATCTTTGGTCATTTTACCATTCAAACCTTAGTTCTCTTGAGTTGTTTAGCCAAGACAACCATGTTGTTTAACACAAAGAATTTCCAAGTGGAAATTCCAACTCTTTCTTCGGTGAACTTTGAGTGTCACCTTAGGAGAGAATTTGGGGAGTTGATTCCGAATCATTGAAGAGCTATTTTACAAGTTTTTTTCAATTGGTGCTTGCTACTCCAAGGGTGCAAAAGAATTTTGTGCGGGCTGAGAGAAGCTAGCAATCAGTGGAGTATTGGCTAGAGAATTTGCAGAGAACTATCCTAAGGGAAAACGAGTTTTCCCTTAGGTGAATTGCAGGGGTGAGAGTGTTGCATTTTAGAGGGCCAATTTTGTCTATTCCAAGGATTACGCAGGGGTTTACTAGCAGCTTTTGTGCATTTGCAGAGATTCAGAATTTGGGGAGCATTCGAGTTGGCATCTGCATGATCATTAAGGAGAGAAATTCGCAGGAGTTAGGGATGACTTCTTGGAGGGAGATTTGGGCCTAATTCAGCAATATCTGAACTATGGGGTGTTTTCTGGCCAAATTGAGCAATTTGCACTTGTTGGAGTCACCGGGGTCGGTGGATTCAGCCCAAACCCTTTCTAGGTTTTCTAAGTTTGGTGAGAGGAGGCTATGATTAATTATATAGAATTTTCTGAACACTTCTGAAGGCAGAATTCCTAGTTCCATTCAGCAACCAGCAGTAGAAAATTGTTGAGGGAGGGCGTAGGAGGGACCATTTCCACCACTTGGGTCTGTGAGATACTTCTGGGTTTGGTTGAGCGGGTGGAGTAGTCCCTGCGGCTAATTTCTCAAAAAATTTGGAGCAGTTTGGAGGGATAAATCAGCAGTTCCTTTCCGATGGCAGCAACAATTTTTTGGGTGGACGCGTATTTGGTAGTAGAGCCATTTCTAGCATTTGGGTACCATCATATTCACTTGGGATCTTGCCTTGCTTGTTGTAGCAAGCCCAGGTTCTATATTTATTATAATATGATGTACTCAGTTGTCCATATTAATAAAATGGCTCAGTTATTCGCCCTATTTCTAGTGTTTTATTGGCTGGTGTATGTGTAGTCAAATTTATTTGTGTCTATTATTCGCTGTAAATTTCAATTTGGAATAGTATAGTGTTACGAGAGCATGATCTTGGCCAGTTGTAGGGAAGCTAGCAAGATCATGGAGGTGCTAGGCCACATGCAGAGTGATTGGTGAACTTATGGACACTCCAAGAACACAAAAGGAGAAGAGTACATAAGGGATCATGGAGGAGTTGATGAGGCAAAGACAAAAATTGGTGAGGCAGAACCAACAGATTTTAGAGGGGATGCAACAAATGATAAATAACCAACAAAGAGCCAAGCACGTGCACGCACAACCCAGCAGTACAACACCCATACGTATGGTTAGCCTAGCCATCCTACCACGCCTCATTTTTTCGATGAGTTGGAGAAGGAGAAGCATAGGTCAGATTGGTAACCCATTTGTATAGCATCATATCAACCAACATTGCCACATAGCAAGGTTGTTAGGTCCTTATACTACTAGTGTAACCCCTTATTGTTATTAGTACAACCCCCTTATTATGTTGTTGTGCCCATGTAGTCCCCAAATTATTATTATTGTGCCCCCACTATTGTTATTATTGTGCCCTTACATTGTTATTGTTATACCGGCTCTGATTAGATTATGACCCCTTAGACTCCTATATATAGAAAGGAGGTCTTGTCATTTGTATCATCCAATAATTGTTCATCTGTGTAATGTAAAAGAGGTTGCCCCCTCGAAGAGGCTTATTTCTAAGGCGTTCATCTATCTTTTCTATCTTTTTGTGAGCTGGTTTCATAACATTTGGTATCAGAGCTTTGGATTCTATGGTTTCGCTGCTCCAAACAGGTCATCGTGGAATTTTCACAATAACGTATTTTCTGTGAAGTTTCAGAAGCTAAAAAAAACCCCATTTGAGACAAAATCTCGTTGAACCTCGGGGCCGAATTTCAAAATCTTGTCTCGCTATATTTTAGGACATATGATCTGAGGAAGTTAGGGTTTTTGCACGCTCCAGAATTTCATCTAAAACAGGTCATCGTGGTATTTTCGCTCTAACCTTTTCACTACGAAGTTTCAGAAGCTAAAGAAAGAACCCATTTGAGAAAAAATCGTTCTGAATCTCAGGTCCGAATTTCAGATCTTTGTCTCGCTATATTTTTGGATATATGATCTAAGGAAGTTAGGGTTTTTGCAGACTCCCAAATTACATCCTAAACAAGTGACCTTGGGAAAATCATCATAACTTTCTCTCTGAGCAACAAATTGAAATTTTGTAAGAATTTACAGAAAGAGGACATACTGTAGT
>APFE031349356.1:22471-49189 GCA_000404065.3 Pinus taeda
ATGTGTTGTATGTTGTTAATGTTGTCTCGCCCATGTAGACTACTCTCTCGGACATCAGATAAACCTTTCACATAAAACTTGTTGTAAACAACCATTGCACTCGTGTGGACTAATCCGCTAGGTGTTATACGTGTATTTTCCCTTGTGTGTTGTGAATGCCACATCTATGTGGACTACTCCGTTGGAAGTTGTGTACGTCATGTTGTGTTGTGTGCTCCCAACAACGTTGGGACTACTCCCAATCGACTTCGAACTCACTCTCACCTTCTCCCTCGACAGTGAAATAACCATTGAAACAAGTGACACTTACACTCACCAGACATGCGAACCTCACTTCTTGAAGACAAAGCAGACCACTCTCCTGTGCTGACAAGCAAGCGTTGAGGCAAATCCTTAAGATAATGGCAACTGGGCCATCGTACTAGATGGGACTCCCACACCAAACAGTGTGAGGTCTAGTTGGGACTTCATACTGGGGTGATCCCCTGAATGTTGGCAGGTCCAGCACCGTCGACATTTCTGGCGCTAGAAGGAGGGTAGCCAGTTGTATATGGTTGAATATCCCCTCATACTCATTCATCACCATCTGGTCAAGGCAGTAACTCGCACTCCCTCTCACCTACATGTGACTCTGTAGTTGGTTACCACTCACCTCCCAGGATTGAACATGAGATTTTGTATCATCAAATTTGCTCCATTCGTCCCATCACTTACCAGTTTGCGAAAGCAGTCGGACTGATCCCAAGCATACAACATCTTCCATACACATCAAGGAAGCCAAAAGCCACTCCTACAGGGGTTTTTGTTTCATCAGTGGAAGTAATCCTTACCACACTTAAAGGTCTAGCAAAAGTTATTGAAGACGAAGAGGAACATCCAGTCTTCCGACAAGGCGAACAAGACACTCTTGTGAAATTGAGATCAGACTCCAGTACAGGAGGCGGAGGGGAAGGTAGTGAAGGAGGCAAAAGTGAAGATGAACCAATGGCCTCAAAGCCAGAACCATCAAACTTTGAAAGAGAGGAGGAGGATGAATAAGAAGAAGATATGGCTAACCCTAATCTTGAATGGATGACTCGGGGACCATTGGCTCTCCTGGATGTTCTGCACAAGATGCTGAAGTGAGCAGAGAGAGTGAATATCAAGTTTAACTCTGGCAGCATGGTGAAGGCAGAATATCACTTGGACAACTTCTACCTACAACTGCAGACCCTTGAGGTATGGTATGATGACGTAGCATGCAAATTGTTTCCATGTACCTTGGACGGTCACGCAACTGCATGGTATCACAACCTTCCACCGAACTCTATACAAAACTGGGGTGCATTCAAATGCATGTTCCTTGAGAAGTTCGCTGATGATAAGACACCAACCATGCTACTTAGAGAATTGGGAAGCCTAAAGATGGAGGGAAAAGAAAAGGTGAAAGAATTTAATCATAGATTTACACACGCATTGATCAAGTTTGCAGTGGACACTAAACCTCATGACTCCATCACAGTTGATTACTACACGTCTGCACTACCGACCAGTATTGCACAATTCATCAAGCGAGCTACAAAACCAACACTTCTGGAAAACCATGAAGAGGCTATTACTGTTGAGAAATACTTACGCGCAATTAGACTCATCAAGGATGACAAATCAACTAAGGAATCCAAGGATGCGAGCAGGAAGTCCCAAGAAATGGCGAGCAAGGGAAGAGAAAATGAAGCAACTAATATTGATACCCTCACTTGCTTTGTCAAGAAATTGACTACGGAAGTGTCTGACCTTAAACAATGGAAAATAGACACATTGCAAGCAACCATCCACCCAAATAGAGATAGGCAAGCAACTCATTAACCAACCACCGATCTGCTTCAAAAACTATGCAAAGCTCTGTCTTCTAGGTCAACCAGTGTGTAGATCCTAAGTTATGTTCATTCCATGAACAACATCACCCAGAGAACTCTTGTTCGGACTATAAGCGAGTCAGGAAATTTGTATGCATTCATACATTCGATGCTAAAAATAGTATGCAGGAGCAGTCAGAAGGCACTGATGACAATGAAGAGGTTTCACCTAATGAACCATCAAGTTCTAGACATGTGGTGAACGCATATTAGTGCTCACAAACGATGTCGAAGATGAACACTGAGAAGCGACCCCAAAAGAAAAATGATCGTTACAATCTTAGGAGTAAAGGGGCTCCCCCTACACTTGGGGAAATGCAAGAGAAGATGAGAATGTTGATGAGGAAGGTCGATCCACCATCCACCCCAAAGAAGAAAACACATAACAAGTCCGGGAAGATAATAGTGGATAAAAGTACATCCATGAGCAGCAAGCTACAGAACACACCCCCGAACAACACGAACGTCTATTCTACCCCAGACACCTCGGTGAGTCTACCACCTCTGGAATACAATATTGTAGATGGCATGAAGAAAACTCGAGAAAAAATTAGTTTGTTCAAGTTAGCTAAAATCCAGAGTTAGTGAGACATCTTGTTGCGCGCATTGGGACAGAAAACAATGAAAAACACAACCTCTAGCAGCAAGGGAGCAAGCACACCCCCCGTATCACTTTCCAACGTGTTGAATACACTCTGGATGGAAGAAGTGAAATCAGGTTTCCCTCCATTCCTGATATCTTTTGAAATCTTCAACTGCAATGTTCACAACTACTTAGTTGATTTCGGCGTGGCAGCCAACGTCATGCCACTCTCCATTGCGAAAAAAATCAATGCACAATGGAGCGAGACATTCGTGCAAATCATCCAACTTGATCGAACATTGATACCAGTGATTGGTGAACTTTGAGACGTGATCATCCGACTATCTCATGATGGTCGAGTCCACCAATGCATCAACATAGTGGTTGTGGACATACCAGAAGCATACAATCTACTACTCAACAAAGACTGGTCCAACAAGCTAGATGGATATTTTGCTACAAATTGGTCTCACTTGTGGCTTCCATACAAGGTAAAATGCACCCAAATCCGGGTATTTTCCGAGAGGTACATGAATCATAATATCACTCCCCTTAATGGAAAGAATGAATCGTTGGCCTTCGCAAAACTCATGTTTGGAAACTACCTCCTTGAAACAACATTGGGGTGTTATCCTACACTTCCAGCTCCAACCTCACCAGACACATAGTTGGGACTCCTTCCCTTCCCAACCGATGGTAATGAAACTTGTACAACACATTGTACCAATGGTAGTAGCAACAGTAGTAGTAGTACTAGAACATTAAGTGGTCCGTGTATAGACGAGTTATGGACCATCTACTTTGATGAATCAAAGACACAGGACAGCTCAAGAGTCAGATATGTCTTGATCAACCCCTACAACATGAAGCATTTGGTTTCAAGTCTCTTCGAATTCAAGTGCACGAACAACGTTGCTTAGTATGCATCACTCATGTGAGGTTTGCAGAAGGCCATCAACCTCAACAGGCTCACGCTTAAAGTGGTAGGTGATTCAGAGATAGTGGTACGATAGGTACGTAACACCATTCATTATTTGTCACCACATCTCAAAAGTTACCAGCAAGAGGTATGGATACTAATCTCAAATTTCCAAGCATTTAACATCATTTTTGTACCACGTAAGTGTAATGCAGCTGCCAATGCTCTAGCAAATACATCTTCGAGAATGTCACCAATTAGGGATAGATTTACTATTGAAATTTTGTACAAACCATCTATCCTGAATAACATAACTAATTTACACATGTTTAATGATGATCAACAAATACTACATTTCATGGCTAATGTTGACACCTTCAAAGATGTAGTGATAGATGATGATAAGCACGAGCACTTTCTGCAGGCAGAAGCTGGCAACAAGAAATGCCACCTTATCATGAAAAATGTGGCAACATTGGAAAATCTTTATGACTTGCAAGAATGTTTTAAGGGGCCAAGGAACAACAAGACCCATAGCTCCACCATGAGGCACGAACTGATAAACCTGGGAATAGAGCAAGATCCACAGTTTGTCAATATTGGTACATGTTGTACACAACACGAGCGGCAAGCCTTTGTTCGCTTGTTCAAATAGTACTGAAATGTGTTCACATGGATGTATGATGATCTAAAGACTTATGACGCGTGGATCATCCAACACATCATCCCGATCAAAGAAGGGGTCAAGCCATACCAACAAAAGCTGAGGAAAGTACATCCATCGCTTGAACCCCTCATACAGAAAAAGATCACTAAGTTTTTGGATGCACGGATCATATACAAAGTTCGTCATTCCACATGGGTTTCTAATATTTGTCTTGTATGTAAGAAGTCCAAGGAAATCTGCTTTTGTTTTGATTTCTGGAATGTAAAACGCGCCTCGGACAAAGACAACTACCTCGTGCCATCTGTGGACCACATTTTGCAGACAATATCTGGGGCACAGATGTTTTCTCCCCTTGAGAGTTTCTCAAGATACAATCAAGTTTTGGTAGCAGAACCTACCAGAACCTAACATACTTAAAACTACTTTTTGTACCAAGTGGGGTACGTTTGCTTATAGACGAATGTCATTTGGGCTCATGAATGCAGGTGCAACCTTCTAGCGTACCATGGAAATTTTCTTTTCATGGGCTCATCGGACAGAGCATAGTGGTGTACCTCGATGATGTCACTGTGTTCTCAAAAAGACGAGAAGACCACATACGCCATATGAAGAAAATTTTTGAGCGATGTGGGAGATACGAGATTTCCTTAAATCCCAAAAAGAGCATTTTCGCAGTGTCTGAGGGGAACCTTCTCGGACACATTGTCGCCAAAAACGGGATCAAGGTGGATCTGGACCAGGTCTAGGCTATTACACAGATTCCTCACCCAGTCAACAAAAAAGCCATGCAATCCTTCTTGGACAAGATAAAATTCCTCTGAAAGTTCATCTTGAATTATGCACAGATAGTTAAACCCATGTAGGACATGATCAAGAAAGCCACAATCTACAACTGGGGCAAGAGGGAAAAGTATGCATTCACCCAAATCAAGCAAGCCATTATAGAAGCGCCTGAACTCTACAGCCTAGACTTCAAGAAGGATTTCCTACTATACACCTTTGCCTCTGATAACTCACTAGCTGCAGTACTCAATCAGAAGGATGAGAGGAACGATGAACACCCAATCTCCTTCATGAGTGAAAGCACGCAAGGACCAGAACTAAACTACTCCACCATTGACAAGCAAGCTTACGTATTTTACAAGGCAGTAAAACACTTCATGCCGTACTTGCTGAAGAACCATTGCATAATCTTTTTCCCTCACCTATCAGTTCGCACATTGCTTGTACAACAAGAATTGGGTGAACGACATGTAAAATGGATGATAGGCTTGCAAGAGTATGATCTTGAAATGAAGTCGATTCACACGATCAAAGGACATGGGCTCTGTAGACTTGCAGCTAAAGCGGTGCATGCACCAAAAAGTGAAGAAGAGCTCGCCAACTGGGAGTAGAAAATTGAGATGTATGATATAAGGCGAGCCACACCCACTGAAGACGGAACCTCTTGGTACGTAGATGTGCGCTAGTACCTTGAGAATGGCACCGTACCCTCTCACTTTTCCATTAGATAGAAGTGGGTATTGTGCCTTAAATCCTTCGCATATCAGTCGGCGCACGGATTACTTTACAGGAAGCACAATAATGTAGTTTTTATCAGGTGCCTGGAGGCACATGAATCAGAGAAGGTACTTCAAGATCTATATGATGGACCCGTCGGGGGTCACTTTGTGGGAAACACCACTACACACAAAGTTATGCGAGCTAGTTTCTACTGGCCCACATTATTCAAGGATGCACACGCTTATGTCGGCAAGTGCCCAGTCTGTTAGCGATGCGCTGGTAGAACACAGAGATTAGCATCTGCACTACACCCCGTTGTGGTGACCCAACCATTCCAACAGTGGGGCCTAGACATCATTGGGAAAATATTCCCACATTCATAAAAACAACACCGCTACATTCTAATTGCAATTGATTACTTCATGCGGTGGGTAGAAGAATTTCTACTCAAACAGGTGAACGACTGGAGGTCATCAACTTCCTCCAACAGACCATCATCTCATGCTTCGGTGTTCCAGTATCACTTTTTTTTGATAATGCAACTTATTTTTATTCTTTGAAACTCTATGACTTTGTAGTACATAATGGTATTATGTTAAAGCATTCATCTAAATATTACCCACAAGGAAACGGTCTCGCAGATTCCACAAATAAAAACCTCATCCGTATAATCAAGAAGACCATTTTCTCTGAGCAGCGCAACTAGCATGCCGCCCTGAAAAATGCATTATGGGATGACCGTGTAACACCCAAGCCTTCTCTAAATACCTTACCGTACTTCATGGTCTGTGAAAAAGAAGCCATCCTTCTACCAAATATCTAATTTCCTACACTTCATATTTCCTAAGAATCCCAAGGCAAGCCTTTCAGCCTAGTTAAACGTAGGATGGATGCTCTCCATAAGCTTTACGAAGAAAGGATAAAAGAAAAAGAAAAATAAACACTCCACCAGAACCATATCAAGATATGGTTCAATGAGAATTTTGTAGGGAAAGCTAACTTCGATGTTGGTGAATTGGTTCTAAAATGGGATAAGCCCCATGAAGACAAGGGAAAACATACAAAGTTCCAGTCCCTGTGAATTGGTTCGTACACAATCCACGAGAATCTTGGCCCACACACGTATCATTTGCAACCACTTGATGGGAGGATTGACAACCTTCCTGTCAACAACCAAGATCTCTAGCATTAATTTCAATAGGTCGGGCCATGCCTCATGCCATGTACATAGTCTACTTGTTGCTTGTTGTTTTCATCTTGTTTACTTTTCTTACTATATTTGTTTTACTTTGCTTGTTCTGCTTACTATTTTTGTTTACGTTTATTTTTTCTACTTGTATATTACTATTTTTGTTTCCAGAAATAAGTGCTTCCAACTACTATGTTCTGGCTTTTGAATAGAATATGTAGCTCAAATTTGAAGAGACTTGTGACTTTTCAGCACTTGGAAAATATTGTGTTTCTTTTCTCTGTGCTTGGTTACAACCTTTGGTCGATGAAGCCTTGACGGAAAATATGAATCATCTATAAGGGGATTTTTGGTCCAACCATGAGCCCATGTCCACACTAGGAAGCCCTCATGCCTGTACTCGGCCTTCTTCTCTGTGTGTTCAACATCATCGAACGAGTAGAAATGGAGAAGGGGAAAATCTAAATGAGAAAACCTATGTCAGAGGTCTTACATGCTTCTCTGAAGGAGCAAACTCTTCTGTTCTCAAAAAGTCGGGATGCTTCTTCTGCCCCAAAAAATAAATAAGTGGCTATGCACAATCCTCTTGAAAAATACAAAGGCGAAAGAAGAGAAAGGCTTCCTGTGCAGAGAGTTGAGGCAAGCAACTCCACCAAGATACTAACCAGGCTTGCTGGCAGTGGAGCAATGTGTGTGTTTCCGCATGACTCTGTCGGGCTACTGTCCAAGCCTACTGGCAGTGGAGCAATACCAGAGATGAAAACTTATACTATGAAAATCTTCAACTCGCTAGCTAAACTACCCTTCCCAGATTCGAAACACTGTGATCAAGCTGAACTTTTGATTGTGTTTGATTGAGTTGGCAAAAGGTGTCAGATGCACATGGAATGTGGACAACCAAATAAGGTAAAGAGTGAATACATTTTCTATTAACAAATGATATAAATTTATAATACATGGGAGTGACCATTGGATTCCATATTCCAAGGTGTCTTGGACTCCCTTTGACAGTTTATCTTCCACACCATAACCCTTAGAGGATTAGGTGTCCAATATTCCCCCCTTAATCCAAACGGGTATGTATGAGTCCAATAAGAGAGTTGTAATACAAAATGTGAAAAAATTCATGGAAACACTAGGATGAATGTGCTCTCCGAAATGTTCTTACAAGGGAGGTGGTTTAAGGATGACCACCAACACTTGAATGCTTAGTGCAGTTTCCAGAACTCTTCCAGGTCTGGAAAGAAGATGAGGTCTTCTAGTAGAGTAAGTGCTCTTGATTTTTGAAGAGGGAAACCTTCAACCATGAAAAGGAGGTCTCACCCCACATAAAAGGGAGAACCTCAACCCGAAAAAGGGAGGTCTCAACCTATGACGGTTTAAGGATTACTGCCAACTCTGGAATGATTAATGCAATTCCTGAAACTCTTTCAAAACTTGAAAGAAGCTAAAGTATTATGCTAGAGGAAGTGCCCAATTCTTTGAAGAGGCATCACCAACTGAAGGCATTCTCAAGGGCATCTTTGTCTCTGGCTACAAATTTGAATTTGTTATGGCAGGTTATGGCTCAGGCTCACTTGATGTGTATTTGAAGCTTGTAGATGACCATTATTTCCCCCCCTGTCAAATACAAGGTGATATAATGGAGAAAACTCAACTACAAGATTGTTCAATATTCTTGAGCAAATCCTGTTGTATGAGCGAAATACCTTCTTGGTTGTTGAATCCCATTGCCAAGAAGTGATCCATCTAAGATGAATCTTTGTTCTCGCAGGAGGTGTGTTTTTGAAGCATATGTTTGAAGAATGACTGTTTTTTTTATAGTTCTTACATGGAAGAATATTAAAATAGTGATCTCTCAGATGGCCAACTCAGTCACAGTGTTGGAATTTTACAATTCGTTATTGTTGTTGTGCAAAAGGAGCAGAATTTAGAACAGTTGAAGGTGAACTGTCATGAATAATTCCAGCACTCTAAAATTGAATGGTCTTTGAGTAATCTGGAATATGAAAGGAAACCTCCTTATCATATCCAAGACCTATTCAATGCTTGTTGTGGATAAACTCTTCCCAAGGTCTAATGATTTTCTTGGGAAGTGCAGGCTAATTTTTTGCATTTGCATGCAATTTTACTACTTCATTGGGCACTAGATTTGAATCAATTATAACATTATTGACTTGTTGTTTATGGGAGTCTGTTTCAATGTTCTAAACAGAAACAAGTTTAGAATGATGACTCCATTGTTGTAATTCTTCCTGATGCAGTTGAGATTCAAGCTATAAAAATTCAATCTGTTCATGTGCATTTTGTAGAGAGGTTTGAATATATGTGAGAGTGTCTTTATTGAATTTAACTATGATTTCAATAGTTGAAATAATAAGAACTTAATAACTCTAATAAATTATCAATTCTAATCATTATTTCGACAAATGATAAGTAAATGAGGAGTAGACTCCAAGACTATGAACAATCTTCCATATGCAAGAGAGAGTAAAAAACATTGGTGTGAACTGTAGAAATTCTCACTGTAGATTAACCTAATTATGCAATAGACTAAAGCAAAATACTTAATCTACTTCTAAAATCAAACTTGCGGAAGCTTAATCGATTTGAGCAAGATCAAACAGAACACATATAACAAAGAAGAAGAATCAATACACATGAAACATAGAAGAATACTCTTGGGAAAGCCTTAGCTAAAAACCCCGCTATCTGTATTATCATACAAGTGGAAATATCTTAGGATTACACAAAGCTTTAGCTCTTACAGCTATCCAGCTCTTAGTACAATCCCTCACTACTGCTCATAGATAGACTAGACAACTCATATGTCTTTCCCTCTACCCTCCAAGCCTCTTGCTTCCTTGCGCTGTTTTCCCTGGGTGTTCTAGCCGTAACCTTGTGTGACACTGATGTCAGACACTACTCCAACACACTGTAAAACTGCGCAAATCTCAAGGAATATATTCCTTCTGCATGCAAGAGATTTTCTTGTAGGAAAATTTTTGCAACTGATAGTACACTGTCCCTACCTTTAATATCAACTGGGTCTTTGTCTGAACTGACATGCATGAGTTATTTATGAGAGAATATTCAGTTATCTAGAGTACACTAGTTTCATGCATGCATGCATTAATTGACTGAACTCACAATTAGCTCCTCAAACTGTTTGGAACTAATTTAACTGGACTTAACTCAGTTAACTGAGCTAACTAATTACAACTCAAGTACAACTCATCTTTATCTCCTTAATTAAGGGATAACTTCCTCAATCAAAGGGATAATTGTTGCATTACTTCACAAAAACTTCTAGCTTGAATTTCTCCAACTAATTAACTCAAGATGAATTAATTAATTATTTTCCAAGCAACTGGCGAGACTAAATTCGAATTTTAATTCTCAATTTTAATTCAAGGACAAATTAAAATTGGAATATTCTTGTTGCCACATTTCAACACTCCCTCTCAGCAAGAAAGGGATTATCTGCCACCCCACTCTTGTCTATATGGAACTCGAATTTACACTTTGAAAATGCCTTAGTCAAAATGTTAGCATCTTGCTCCTCGGTCAAAACATACTACAACAACATGATCCTCCTCGCCACACAGTCTTTGAGATGATGTTTCCGAATGTCGATGTGCTTGGACCTATCATGAAAAACTAGATTCTTAGAGAGTTTGATACAACTCTAATTATCACAATAGATCACAGTTGGATCCATCCTCTGATCAAACAAACCAACTAGAATTTTTTGTATCCAAATGGCCTCACATGTTGCCTGACTTGTAGCCATGTATTCAACCTCTGTTGAGCTGAGTGCAACTAACCTTTGTTTCCTACTGTATCAAGAAATTGCAACTAACCCAAGGTTGAAAATTCCTCCTGATGTTCTCTTGATGGACTCCCTGCCCAATCTGCATATGTGAAGCCCTGTAGCTTCACTCCCTTTATCTGTCTGTACCATAATCCATACTGAGATGTGCCTCAGAGGTATCTCAAAACATGCTTAGCTGCCTTCCAAAACATCTTGGTAGGTTGAACCATAGCTTGACTCATTTGGTTCACCGCATAGCACAAATCTATTCGTGCATTCACTAAATACATCAATGAACCCACAAGCTACCGATACACAGTAGCCTCTACTACTTCTCCTGAAATAGCATCCTCCTTCCTCCAGTTACCTGCTAGAGGAGTCTGCATGGGCTTACACTTCTCCATGTCGAATCTCATGAGTATCTCATTGGCATACTTGCCTTGAGACACAAACAACTCCCCATCCTTCTGCTACACTTCCATACCAAGGAAGTAGTGCATGAGACCCATGTCTTTCATCTCGAATTCTCTTGCAAGGTCCTCCTTGCAGGACATGATCAACTGATCATCACCTATCAATATGAGATCATCAACCTAAAGAACAATGATTAATTTCTTACCTTCTACCATGATGTGGTACAAGTTCACATCCGCTTCACTCTTTGTGAAGCCCAACCCAGTGAAGTAGTTGTTGATCGTGGTGTACCAAGCACGAGGTGCTTGCTTCAGCCCGTACAAAGCTCTCTTGAGTCCGCACACATGTGACTCACGATCGAACGTCTCAAAACCTTCCGGTTGCTCTATGTACACCTCTTCCTCAATCTCGCCATTGAGGAATGTAGTCTTCACATCCATCTGGTGGATCTTCCAACCCATCTGTGAGAACCCACCGGCAACAAATCTTGCCTTATGTTTCTCCACACTACCATCAACAGCTTTCTTTACCTTGCAAAGATAACGGAAACTCACAACTGACTCGTTCTCTGGTCTTGGAACCACATCCCAAACACTGTTCCGAACTATGGAGTCATACTCCTCCACCATAGCATCAACCCAAATTAGTTGTTGTACTGCTTCCTCAAAGGAAGATGGCTCGGTCTCAACACATTCCCCAACAAGAGCCATGTATCCAGTGAACCTATCAGGTGACCTACTCTGTCTGCACTGAGAAGATGGTTCTCCCACATTCTCTCTCGCATTCGACAAAAATATGTCAGCTTCTCTTGTGCACTTCTGTCCCTATCTGGAAGACTCTGCTTGAGTGGATGTCTCCACTCCTGGAACCTCTGCATCTGGTTGCTCCTCCTCCTTAGGAACCAAAAGTTCCTCCATAGCCTGTAGTTGGAGCTCCCTCTCAAAGGAAACTTGCATGGCCTTCTGCTCATCAAACTTGAGATCTTTGTGAACCATTGTCCTCCGACTGGTAGGCAAGTACACCCGATAGTTGTGAGGTGTATTAGTGTACCCAACAAGTATCCCCAACTCAGCTGTTGGCTCAAGCTTCTTCCGGGCATCCTTGGTCACATGGCAATATACCAATGAGCCAAAGATCCTGAAGTGACCCACATCTGGTCTCTTCCCGGAGAAATATTCCTCTGGTGTCTTCATCCCATGTATGTGTTGCAGGCTTCTATTATGCAAATAAACTGTTGTGTTGCATGCCTCAGCCCGCAAATGAAGTGGTAGGCCTTGGTCATGCAGCATCGCCCAAGCTTCCCCCACAATCGTTCTATTCTTCCTCTCAGCCACCCCATTCTGCTGTGGTTTATGAGCTTCCATTAATTACTGTTTAATTCCTTCCACTACATAGAAGTCCTTAAACTCTTGAGAGACATACTCTCCACCATTGTCGCTTCTTAAGGTCTTGATCTTCTTCCCTGATTCTTTCTCAACCACAGCTTTGAACTCACAAAACTTTGAGAAGGTTTGATCCTTCTTCTGCATGAAATAAATTCAGCATTTACAAGAAAAATCATCAATGAAAATGACATAATACCTTTGCTTCGCAGTGGATGCTGTCGAGAATGGTCCACACACATCAATATGAACTCACTCTAAGATCGCCTCAGCTTGACTGTCTCGATCATGAAAGGAAGACTTGGTGTACTTTCCCAAGGTACAACCTTTGCATGTGTCCACTTGCTCAAGTTTACCTTTGCGAAGTCTAGTAGAGATCTTCTGTATTATCTTCAAGGCCTCATGATGCAAGTAGCCCAACCATCTATGCCATAACTCACCAATGTCTTGGCTTTGCACCAATTCTATTTTCAAACTTAATGCATCACAGTCATCTACCTCTAGTTTGTAGAGATTCTTCACTCAAATCCCAATTCTCTTGGTCTGACCTATGGCTATGTGTCTCAGGAACGCCTTTCCTTTACTGAAGACAACATCGTAGCTTTTGTCTTCCAACATCGTGACTAATACCAAGTTCTTATTTAGTCCAGGCACATACCTTACATCAGTCAGGGTGAAAGGAGCTCCATGCTCCCTCTGAAAAGCAACTGTGCCTTCTCCTGAAACACAGTACTTCCCATCATCACCCATCTCTATGTGCATCTTGAGGTCTTTCTCCTCCAAGGTACTTAATAAACTTTTATCGTCGGTCATGTGGAATGAGGCTCCATTGTCAATATACCAAACACAAACCACCATTTATGAAACCATACATGCGATAAGGGTAAAATCCAATTTGAAGTGAGAGGTCAGTGCCTCACCTTCTGATCCTTTCAAGGATCCCTTCTTGGATTTCTTCAATGGACAATTAGTTGCATAATGGCCTACCTCATGACAATTAAAGCATCTCACTTTAGATTTGTCAATCTTCTTCCCTCCATGAGAAGAACTCAATTTGGAATGGGAAGGCTTCCCTTTCCCTTTCCTTGCCTTACTTGCTAAGGCTAGATTTTCTTCATTATCATGCTTAGATGAAGAACCATTTCTGGTGCTCCTCCTGATCTCCTCCTGCATCAAATCTGACCACAGTCATTCCCAATCTGGCAGTTTCTCTCTTCCATTCACAGAGTCCTGGTAGTTATGCCAGCTCTTAAGAAGACTGAGGAGAGCAAGACTCACCCTATCATCATCGGTTGTTCTTATTCCCACACTACCAATCTCATCTCTACAGGTGGTGAGCTTGTTCAGATATGTAGAAATAGTGTCGCCCTTCTCACACTTGATTTTCTGAAGCTTATCCTTAAGCACTAGTTTCCTCTAGTCGCTATTGTTCTGATATAGGTCCTTCAATGTCTTCCACATTGAAAATGGAGTCTCCTTCCTATGGAGACTCGAGACAATATGGTCTCGAACTCCCTCCAGAAGAATCCTCCTCACCTTCTTCACATACTTCTTCCATTCAGCCAATTCTTGTGCATTAGCTGTAACTAGCGTGGGGATTTCTTGATCAATGAAATCCTTCAAACCATTGTCTTCTAAAACCGCTTCCATGTGATCCTTCCATGCTATGTAATTCAAGCTACCATCCAATGCATACTCGAGTCTCAAGCCATTGAACACCATTGGTGAACTTTGAGGTGTGATAAGAATTCAATTTTGTACCTGAAATCAAGAACTTCAAACCTCGAATTTCCCTTCTCAGTATACTGTTTATAGCTCTGATCACCTTTGCTTCCATACCATGTATAAATTCTCACTGCAGATTAACCTAATTATGCAATAGACTAAAGCAAAATACTTAATCTACTTCTACAATCAAACGTGTAGAAGCTTAATCGATTTGAGCAAGATCAAACAAACACATATAACATAGAAGAAGAATCAATACACATGAAACACAGAAGAATACTCTGGGGAAAGCCTCAGCTAAAAACTCCGCTATCTATATTATCATACAAGTGGAAATATCTCAAGATTACACAAAGCTTTAGCTATCATAGCTATCTAGATCTTAGTACAATCCCTCACTACTGCTCATAGATAGACTAGACAACTCATATGCCTTTCCCTCTGCTCTCCAAGCCTCCTATTTCCTTGCATTATTTTCCTTGTGTTTCCAGTTGTAACCTTGTGTGACACTGATCTCACACACTACTCCAACACACTGTAAAACTGTGCAAATATCAAGGAATGAATTCCTTCTACATGCAAGAGATTTTCTTATAAGAAAATTCTTGCAACTAATAGTACATTGTCCCTGCCTTTAATCTCAACTGGGTCTTTGTCTGAACTAACATGCATGAGTTATTTATGAGAGAATATTCAGTTATCTAGAGTACACTAGTTTCATGCATGCATGCATTAACTCACGGAGCTCACAATTAGTTCCTCAAACTGTTTGGAACTAATTTAACTACACTTAACTCAATTAATTGATCTAACTAATTACAACTCAAATACAACTCATCCTTATCTCCTTAATTAAAGGATAACTTCCTCAATCAAAGGGATAACTGTTGCATGACTTTACAAAAACTTCTAGCTTGAATTTCTCCAACTAATTGACTCAAGATGAATTAATTATTTATTTTCCAATCAGCTAGTGATACTAAATTCGAATTTTAATTCTCAAATTTAATTCAAGGACAAATTAAAATTGGAATATTCTTGTTTCCACATTTCAACATGAACCAGAAAAAATGACACCCAAAAAAAGTTTCAACTCAACTGAAAGCCAAGAGGAATATAATGCATTTAAATGTATAGTCCAAGTTGACAACACGGAGGTAGAGAGATAATATGTTAGTATCACAAATATAAACTAGAAATCCAAAGGCTAGTGGTCACAATTTTCAAACCTAGGAGGCATTCATTTTCATCGTGGATGGAAAATATTCGGTTTTCTGTTGCAGTTGTCCATCAATCTATATATTTAAGCCAAGTGAGTTTATTTCCAGCTTTAGCCAATATTCAAAAGTATGAGGGTAAGTGTTTGCAGGGCACTGAATTTGCAGGCAAGTGAAATCTAATTACTGGATGGATCTACTGGGAGATCTTCATGAATTTTGTCTCACGATCTGCTCCATGGATTCCTCAACAAAGCCAACTGCCAAATCCTTGAGGAACTGCACCATTCTATCCAAAATTTTCCCATTTTCTCAGAGGTCAAAAAATCTCTCCGTATTAGGTGTCGATTGGTTGAGGTGCAGTCGGTACACTCTCTCCTAAAAGAAACCTCCCAATTCCAGAGATAGATCTTGAGGTAGATGATGGTCGAGGTTGGTTAGTAGGCCCTTCCAAAGCTCCAAGTTATCTAGCCTGATTGAAAATAGCATCAATATTGTTTTTTTATTTGGATGGATCTTGGACTAGCATGCCACTCTTTTCTTCTCTAGGGAAATACTCCTAGGGACCGTGGGAATCACTGTCGAAATCACTTTCACCATGAGTGCTCCTGCATCTTCTACAGGCTCAAAATACAAACTCGAGGAAATAATCAAGTTCAAGCTTGGGGGGAGACCCCAATACAGGCTAATATGGAGACTTCCCAGAAGCCAAACAGGCTGAGAAATACTAGCAAGTCACGTGTATACTCCCTTGTGGAGATCGATCGAATATTCTGAGAGGATAGTAGACATACCAACACTGAGGGGCTATACTATACTGATGCCTAAAATGCGCTTAAAAAACAATATATGGAAAGACATCAATATCCTGACACACTATTTGTTGCCACTTTATCTGGTAGACCCAAAATATTATCCCAACATACAGCCCATGGCATGTCTCCCGGCATTAATTCAACATTACCCCTATGGAACCAGTCCTTACATTATCTATTTACATAGGGAATTCCTCCTTCTATAGGGCATCCAAGAAGGTATAACACAAAAGGATTTCTCTGCATCATCGATGAAGAATATGGCATCGGTGATTTCAAATGGCACGTCTCTATTGCACTGGAAATCCTGTCTTGGCTCTTTATTCCCAATTAGTGATGTATCTGCTGTGACAAAAATGCAGAAGAAATTTAGAGAGCAACACAGAGGCTTTATATAAAGGCCCCGGTGAATTTAATTAAAGAGACACCTTATGGACCTATTTTAAAATCTGATGCTTCTGAGCATTAGACTGGGTTCTATCCACCATGTACAGGAGATGAAACACCTTTGCATTCACTAGTGGTGCCAGTACAAACAAAATTCTACCAGCCTACCGCCTTGTTTTGGAGCACCAATCTTGATTTCAGAGATGTAAAATGGATCAAGCGGGGAATGCATCTCATTGATGAAACATTATTTTATCTCAAAGTTCTAAAAGAATGGCCATTTCAGACATCCTTTGGTCGCCTTCTCAGCTCAACAGGTGATTATGGGAATCAAACGCTCAAGTTCTGACAAGCAACAGAAAGGGCAGAACTGACATGAGAGATGCCATGTGGTGTGAGTATGGAGTGGTATAAAACACATACGAAACTACCTCACTCATTCCACCAGCAGAGAAAATACCAAGGACAGCGCTGAGGAGGTTTCAGGCCTGACACACTGACAAAGAAATGACCACCGACATACTATTCGAGTAGGCACAAAAACTGAGAGGTAAATAAATGCAATGTAGGAAGGACTAACACTGAAGGAAGAGTGTTACTACGTGAAAGTGTGAGCAGAGATTGCAACTAGAATTTAGTTGAGAAAATATTTATGAAATGCATAATTGATGGCAGAATTGACCTGCATAGAAAGGCCATAAAACAAGTGTCTCAAATATGAGCAGGGCAGGATATTGCCTGCAACTCTAATACCATGTTAGATGCACATGGAATGTGGACAACTAAATAAGGTAAAGCATGAATAAATTTTTCTATTAACAAATTATATACATTTATCATACATGGGAATGACCATTGGATTCGATATTCCAAGGTCTCTTGGACTCCCTTTGATGGTTTATCTTCCACACCATAATGCTTAGAGGATTAGGCGTCCAACAAAAGATGAACCATGTATCCCCATAGGGTAAGTGGGGAAGCCGAAGTAAGCAGCACAACGATTCAATACTCACCGAAAGACAAAGGCCCTGCACTAGCAATGAACCAAAACAGACAAGTTGGAGTTCTACCAGTGTGTCACCAAGTGTTGTAGTAGCTACAACCACCCTCCAAAATTTTGGCCTACACCCAATTTCAGAGCCTCCCTTGAGAGTTTCACTTGATGACTACACACACTCAGGCTTAGCCTATGAGCTCGTGTGAGTATTCGCATCTCCCCTGATTGTTCATTCTACCCAAGATTTTGAATGTTGATGCCAATGTCATGCTTGCAACCATGTTCTGGTCATGCTCAAGGTATTCTCTTCATGTGTACATGTTGTGTTCACTATGAAAACATCTGTCGCACTCAAACACGAAGTCACATTTATTGTCGCATAAGCATCTCCAAGGTTGATCAACAATCAATCAAAAGTGTCGCACTTGTCACTCACACCATCGGTCAGTCATGTTGAGCATGTGTGTTCGAATGGTTTGAGTCTTCTCCTCCTCAAGTCATGTTGGTGTGTGTTTGTAAGATCATATTTGCATCTTTCACTCATTCACATACTTAGTCATTTTGCTTAATTTCTAACGACTAGACACCCCTCTGACAGTCGGACCATCACCACGCCATCGACTCGATTTACTGTCACCCAGAACAACATAGAAGCACCAAGAAAGGAATTTCAAGTTGCGTTGCCTGCAAGAAATTTAAGCAACCTTCATGTTGGCCATCTAGAGAGTTTGACCTGGCAGTCACCCTAGGACTGACTCCCCTCAAAAATTGCACAGAGGATGCTGACCCTTCTCACTCTGCTAACTAAGAAAATTGCGTAGACAGTTGGGATAGACACTAATGCACGTCCCTATGTCCCTCAGAAAATTGCACAATTTTCCAGCAAGTCCTCCTGACAATCGACTGACTACTCACCCAAAAAATTGCGTAGTTGAGTAAGCCCTCTACTGCCCAGTAGTCCTCTCAGCTCAGAAACTGTGCAAAGGTGATCAGCAAGCTAACCTCCCAGCCTTAACAAAGTTTTCCATGCCAGTAGCTCCTAGCAGCAGACTACCAGTTCCCTCCAGGAATTATGCAGTTTTTTATGCCAAGCCCCGATAGTTGACTGCTAGTTTCCTCTAGGAATTGCGCAAATTTTGCTGCTAGTGACCTAGTAACCAACTTCCAGTTACCTCCAGGAATTGTGTAGTTTTGGCTGCCAAGCTCCCGGCCTACTCCTCCAAAAGATTGGGCAATTTTTTCCTGCTGATCATCCATGAAGCCCGACCTGTTCCTCCATAAAATTGTGCAAATTTTGTTGTCGAACCCCCACTTCCCGCTCTTTCTGGAATATGAGCAGATTTTGTTTGCCTTGCCTTTCCATAGCTCGGATTGTTCCTCCCAAAATTTGTGCATTTTTGCCTTCCAACCATGGTAGACTAGGAGGTTTTTAGATTTGATGTCGTCTCATCATGAGTGACTGCAGATACAGGTACAACAACAAACATGGAACGATGACGAATGGGATGAACGAAGGGAGCACATGCAGAAGGATAGGTTCACCAATGGATGAACGAACAATGCATGCAAAGAGATGTGCTCAAGAAGGGATGATCATGAAAAGATGTGTTCGTGGATAGACGGACGAGAAAACATGCAAGATGTGATCATGGATGGACGAACAAATAAACATGCACCTTGCGCGAACATATGATCCTGTCAAGCCTTCCAACATACAAGCAAGGAGAAACATGCTAAAGAAACATCAAGCGAACCAATGACCATCGAAGCCTCTACGCACTTTGCCATGCAGAGGTGAAGCTGTGACACACCATGAATGCATCCATCACCCAGCATCACTGCAGCTCGACATGCACTCTAGCAGCAACATGAATGTACCATCATTGTCATGTCGAGTCGTGTCATGAGTCATGTCATCCACATCTCTAGTGTGGGCCATGTTGTCAATCAATGTAATGTAATGTTGAAGTCCAAGAGACCCACTTGTTGTACAAAGAATCATGTAGAGTTGAAAAGTCATTGAAGTTAAATAGTCATGAGGGTAGTCGAACAGCCAGAAGGGGTAAGTTTTACCCTTCGCTATAAATACCCCCTCATTTGTACATGGAAGGGAATTTTCACCTCAGCTCCTCACACATAGCCAAGAGATTTTGTACTCTTTTCTTTGAGGAGTAAGCTGTGTCTCCAACACCCCTCACACAGGGTTGATGATGTATGGTGTAACGATGTGTCTTGTAACTTTTGCTTAATTCAGAAGCCTGCTAACATGCCAGTGCATTTTCACACATGTATTGTAACTGTTGTAAGACTAATATTTAACACTTGTGATGCATGTTGCTTTAACCTATGTTCTACATTTGAACTATTTCACTTCTTGTAATACATAATCTATTAATGGAAATGTGTTTTATATGTTGTTAACATTGTCTCGTCCATGTAGACTACTCTCCCAGACATTAGACAAAGCCTTCACATAAAACTTGTTGTAAACAACCGTTGCACTTGCGTGTAATAATCCACTGAGTGTTATATGCATATCTTCCCTTCTGTGTTGTGACTATGGCATCTATGTGGACTACTTCACCGGAACCTATGTATGTCATGTTGTGTTGTGTGTTCCTAGCAGCATTGGGAATACTCCCAATCGACTTGGAACTCACTCCCACCCTCTCCCTCGATAGGAAAGAACTATTGACACAAGTGACACTTACACTCACCAGGCATGTGAACCTCACTTATCGAAGACAAAGTAGACCAATCTTCTGTACTGATAAGCAAGAGTTGAGGTAAATCCTTAAGATAATGGCAACCGGGCCATCGTACCGGATGGGACTCCCACACCAAACGGTGTGAGGTTTAGTTGGAACTTCATACCAGGGTTATCCCCTAAATGTTGATCTGTCAACATAACACAAACAAGAAAACAAACCAGAAAACAAAGCAAAAATCAAAAGTGAATGTGTAAGCAAAGCGAGTAAGAAAACAAGCAGGCAAACAAACAAACATGCAAAGAAATTAAGAAAACATGCATGCAAGCATACAAACCAAAAGAAAACACTACTCCTACTCCTAAGCTAACGATGCATGGGTCTGCTCACGTGAAGTGATACTTCCAATACAGCCACCAACGCATTGGTCGACCCATGTTGGTGAAGGCATGGTTCATGAACAAGAAAATTGTGTGAACCAACAAACAAGAAAGATATAACAATAAAGACAAACATACTCCGAGTTTAAAAGCATATACATAACATAAGTGAGTGAAAGCACATGGCATGCACTATGTGGACTTGCCATGGTGTTGTGCTACAGTGTGTGTAGATGTTAAGTTTATGCATTCTCTTGACTATGACATGAAATAAAACATGAGAAAGGTAGACCACTTACGTTGCGCAAGTGTGATTGTTGTGTAAGATTCCTCCAGTGCATGAGCGATGGGATCATGTATTTTGAGTGGAGGAAGCATAATCTATGTGTGAGATTGATCTCCAGTGCATACAGATGAGTGATGATGAGCCTCAAGTGTTTGAACAATTTCCTGATCAGATGTGAATCCAACCTCAACACAACAAGGACCTGACATAACTATCAGCTCGGACTAAAGTGCCTTGACAGTCTAGGGGGGTTTCGACTTTGTAAAAGGATAAATCATTGTAGACTAGTGTCTTAGATAGATTAACAATAGTTGAATCAATATTGTGATTGAATGAAGAAGTAGAGAGATCACGACAACCAATATATGAAAATTCAGGATTGTGTCAGCATCCACATGATTTGATGAATCACATGGAGGGGTAGATGAGAAGCAAGGATGTTCACTCTCTATGTTTCTGGAAAAAGAAGATGAAAAATAAAGTGTATTTTCAATGAATGATTGGTCCTCTCCATTGTCAGATGATAGGATGACATATGGTGTGTCCTGCGAATGATCAACATTGGGTGCATCCGTGGACAAAGATACACATGAGAAATCAGGGATGGCAGGATCATCAAGGATGTCAGGAAAAAACAGAGGAGGTACGGATAGACAGGGATGGTCCGCTGCTGCTGGTGGATGTTCAAGCTCCCGGGCATACTCTTCATGAATGAAAACACATGTTGGTTGTGCAACACCAACTTTGTTGATGGCTTAATCGTCTTTCACAACAAGTGTAGAGTCTGGAATGGAGGAACAGAAGACAGTGTCATCGAAGGATCATCCGAGTACAAAGACGAAGGTTGAGGTACAAAATTCATGTGATGACCCAATGGATTCACAACAAAGGTTGCGCGAAAATCAGAAGGAGTGATGTCGGGAGGATGTGACAGTTGAACAAATGTGTGTGTATGCTCTCCCATATCACTCTAGGATGGTGTAGCTATTTGATAAGGGGACGACAGAAAATCACTTGTGACAACGACCTTGCATGTCCATGATTGCGCAACTCCATCACCGAAGTATGTTGAGAGAGGCTTGATCTTGAAATTATTCTTGGGATTGTCTGATTTGTTAAGACAATATTCAAATCTATCCCAAAGATATGGAAATGTCATCTGGCTTTTCGGAGCTTCAAACTGCAAATTACGGAAGCGTTGCCAAAAATCCATATGAGATTCATGTGGGGCATTCCGTTGTTGTAACATTTTTTTGTCAAGAGGGTCTAGATCAAAATGATGGAAAGTGGATTCAATAAGATCAAAAAATTGGTCAGGTGAGTGCATGCTAACAGGAGGCAAACTCTAGCACCATCGTTGTGGGGATTCACGAAGTGTGAATGATATCAGCAGACTGACCTGTTCTACATAGAACTCATATGAATTCTCAAGGAATACAAAGAAGTATTCTAAGTACTCAGGCCAGGCTACTTCACCTTTGCCATCATACATGAATTCGAACAAGAGATCAGAAAACTCCCTTGTGATGTTCAGAGGTTCGGCACACGAAAGACATCATCGGGGGATGAGTCTAATAGAATCCATGATAGATGCGCAAAGGTTCAAAACAGGATGAGAGGACATAGCTTGTCATGTGTCCCTCCTTCTAGTGCCATAAATTTTTATGGTGCTAGACCCGCCAAAATGTCAGGGGATCTCCCCGGTAAGAAATCCCAACTAGACCTCAGACTGTTTGGTGTAGGAGTCCCAACAATGGGTTGTACGGTATCGCGATCGTGGTTGTGCATAGAGGCAAGTAAAATTTTGTTGGTAGCAATGTGACATATGCAGCAAGTCAAGGAAGGTGCATGAACAGTTCTAACACATGGAGGTGAGGTTAGTGTGACCCTTGGAAACCTGTGAAAGCACGGAGTTAAGAAGGGAACACACGAGCAAAGATGCATCACAAATTGGAAGGCAAGTAAGCTAGCAATCCAAAGTGATGGTTAAACCAACAACACATTTTAGTAAGATTCATACATACATATATAGAAAGAGTCTATGCACACATGCGTAAACAAACATATACATATATCATTTAGAGTAAACAAGATAGCTAAAATACAATATGACATATGCATGAAACGTGTTGGATCTGTTATATTAAGAAGTAAAAGTTCCAGTCATACAATACAACCATGACTAGCCACTAGTTCCAACAGCAGAACATTATAGTCACTACCACCTACTCCTCCAAAGAGATACATCAGCTCTGCACAATGGAGAAGCCAAGGCTCATTACAATACTCTCCAAGCTTTCTCTAAAATACTCCTCTCGTAAGTTTGGCTGACCAAAAGCCTCTACAATGAGTTATGAGGTACTATATATAAAAAAGGGTGGGGTGACCCTTGACATTCCCCTTTGTGACTGTTCACCTACCCTCATGACTCTTCATCTACTCTATGACTGTTACATTCAACTATTGACACTTGAACTTCCACTTGACAAGATCTCACATACAATCTGCACATGTACCCATGTGAGACAAAATAGGCTTGAGAAATCCATGCAAGGCATCACTAACACTCGGACAGTTGTGGTAAGACCAACTCTTTGAAATCCTTGCGATGATCGATGGTGGCAAACATATGCCAAGCTTGGTCATCCGTGATGGTGTCTGTGTGCTCAATGGTGACATCCAGCTCAAAGCGAACTCTTGCCTCTGTTGCATCTTGATACACTGTTATGGCTCCTTTGTCTAACTCATCTGATAATATGTGCATAACTTTCTTGAGTGTAGCTGGACCAACAACATATTGATGCATAGTGTCTGTGTTGATCTCTGAGTGTGTGTTGGTGAGCATGCGCATCAACTTGTCAAAATACATGTTCAGCTCTAGTTGGATTTGCTTCTTGTCTTCACCTCGGTGAGTGTGCCAAATGGGTGGGATCGCATTCATGCCCACAATGACATCCTTCCAAATACCCTTGCATGCGATCGACACCACTGGTCACCTTGTCTTCTCCATGTCGACTGTTGAATGGATCTATAACATGTATGGGCGCAATTTCATCAGTCTATGCATGGTGCCCCTCCTATTGTACCTGTTCCTGTTGCAACTCCTTCTCTTGTCTATGCAGCTCCTGTTCTTCCTTCGCATGATCCTGTTGTCGTGTCGTTGCCTCATAGTCGCAATCTCCAAAACTACTTTCATCACAAGTAGATTTGTTTAAACTTGCAACTTTTCTCTGCCTCTATGCTGTCAACAACCTTCCTCTTACATGTGTCGCATGCACGGGTGCTACCTTCTATTGTTGCTCGTTGTGATACTGCTGCCATTTCATCTTGATATTCTTGTCCATGAACAACTTTATGTATTCATGGATAGACAAGTTCATAGACACTTGATCGACTGCATCCCCAATTGTGCTCTAAACAGTGTCAGCAACTTTGCTCACCTGGAAGCCATTATACCTGAGCTGCTGAGAGGCAGATGAACACGTGGGATACCTCGAGACATAACAAGACTCATGACAAGCAATCTATTAGTTGAAAACCAAAATAAAGTGGATTGTATGTGAAGATTGCGCAATTTTCACGGGGAGGCCGGGAGATTGATTGCCAGAACTGTGCAAGGCATAGTCCAAGTTGTCGGGAGACTGATTGACTACTAGAACTACTCAATGCACAATCCAACCTGACCTGCTAAGGGCTGAAACTGCGCAATGCGTAATTTCAGTCAATAGTGACATGCAAACCAGTAAAATGTATTGCGCAGTTTATGGGGCCAGCAAGACACTACCTCCCAAAATTGTGCAATGCAAGCCTGGAGGTCAGTGTTGGGCCAGACTTGCGCAATTTCTAGAGGGAAGGCAGAGCCTTCACTTCCATAAATGTGTAATGTTAGCTGGGCAAGATAAGGTCTGGGCTAAGGCATCCCAAACCCGCCAACGGGCGACTGAAAACATGAGAAGTTTGAATTCATGGTGATACGAAGTGTAAACAAGATTGAACGATCATGCATGCAAACAACAAGTGAAAGATTCAGAAAATGGAAAAACATGCATGCGTGTGAAGTGAGTCACTGCAATAGCAACCGTTAGTGCAAAAACAATGTCATGCAGTGAGATGCAAACGAAAACTGAAATGGTGCTTCTACAAGCTAACATACATCAAAACGACATCAAGCACTCACTGAAATCAAACAGACAACACTCACATAAGCTGAAACACAAAAAGCAACAAAAACCCAGCGCAAGACATGCAAAGTGGGCTTACCCCGAAATAGTTGAGCTGAAACTGCTGAAGACTCCTCGATGTAATGTGGGATGTCAGAGCTGCAAGGTCGAAGTGAGGAATGAGCTCTGCAACGTCTGGTTCATAAGTTTTGATAAGATTGAGGTTATGACGTGCATGCCACAAATCTAGAAAAAAACGACACTTGGCAAGAGGTTTCTAAAATGAGCTTTGCATGTAACCTCCAGCTACTAAGAATAGATCCCTAGATCTAGGGATGTTGCCTTGGGAAAAGCAGTCCATGCATGCAAATCAGTTTTGCTCGGTTCCAAAGGGAACCGGTCAACTTGAAGGCACATGCATCGATGTGCAAGCTTGGAATGAAAATTTGCGAAGTTCCTAGGTTGAGTTGGGCTAGCTGTCCCAAAAGGATTGCGCAATTTCTAAGGTCAACAGGTGACTGCCTCCCAGCAATGTTGGGTCAGATTGCTATAGTTTTCTGGAGGAAGATTGCTTGACTGCTTTGTGCAATTTTGGATCCCAGCAAGCTGCCAGGTTGATTTGCGCAATTTCTAGAGGGAAGGCTGGTTCCCCTCCATAATTGCGCAATTTTCTGAGGGAAGCCTGACAAACTGATTTGCACAATTCTTGAGCTCAGCAGGTTGGCCAACTGATTTGCACAGTTTTTGGAGGGACGATTGGTTCCCCTCCAAAATTGCGCAATTTTCTGGGAGAACTACTTGGAGATATTTAGCAAATGTTAAAGTCTAATCTACCTCATTATAAATCACCAACTAATTATGTTTTTTATTTCATCAATAGAGATTGGGACAATGAATTTGAATTTTACTTATTTATTTAGAAAAAAAAATCAAATTACATGAAAGAAAATTATATATATTTTTTTAAGATCAAATAAGAATTATTATTTTTTTCTATGTATTTTATGGATGAACACTAAGTTCATGGAATATTTGTAATGGATATATCTTCTTATTCACTCAACTCAAGAGAATTGAAACCACAACCTCGAATAGCAAAGATTCTTTAACTATGGGGACTCCATCAAGTGAGCCAACACTTTGTGATTTATAAAATTTAATTACTCTTATTGCTATCTGTTAGCGTTTGAAATTTCACCTCAGGTTGAGAAAGGCAAATCTCAAAGCTACATCAAACCATTCAGCCTCGTAGCTAGCCCTACGGGGCAGGAGAAGGCTCTCTCCGGTCTCTCTCGGAAAATCTTCAATTAGGGAGATGACCAACAAAGTATCACTGATATTAGGCTAGTAAACGGATAAAAAAGGTTGATTTTGGGGTTTTTGGGTTTTTGGTGGCAAATTGAGGAGAGGGCAATTTTGGCTTCGGGGATGGGACACAGTTTTTGCAGGGGAGTCTTTGGGGCGAGGTAGGAGACCGTGCTAATGTCTTTGACTGAAGTGAATGGTTAGGAATGATAGAGAGAAGGCTAAAGAGAGAAAACAATGAATTTGAATTCTCTTTAGACAGTAGAAAACATTAAAATTAAACAAATTTAAAAGAAGAGCATGGCAAGCATGAATTCTTACTTTATCACTTCATTTGTTTAATATGCAGAAGTATAGAAGGAAAATGAA